>APFE030112410.1:36880-113302 GCA_000404065.3 Pinus taeda
AAAATAAATTACTCCTCATATAATGACTCTTTCATTCAGGTGTTCATTTTTAAATTTTTTGTAGTCATAAATTTTTCCATAATGTAATGGTTGAAAATTATCAAAATTTTAAAAAATTTCGGCATTCCAATATTCCAACATCAACATTTTTCATTTTTAGGTTGCTTTTCATGTTTTTTTTGGCATTTATTGGCTAGAGTTCTCATTTTGAGTTTACAATTCTTTTTTTCAAAGTTTACGTTGTTATGTGTATTTTCCTTACTAGAGTTGGCATGCATGGCATTTAATGTGGTTCTTTTCTATCATAGCATGGGTTTTTCCAGGTGTGACAATGTTTTCAACATAGCCTTGCCATGTCTAGATAGCCATGGTTTGATGGGGTTCTCATGCTTTGGTTGAGCTAGATTGTCGAATCGATTCGAAGCTAAGTGAGGTGGATCTCCGAAATAATAGAACACATGGCCTAGTAACCCCTGAGCCGAACTGTGTGTTACAGTAAAGACAAATTTTGTGTTGCTTGGGATACCCTAGGAATCCTTTCCGGTGAATAGTAGGATATACAGTAAAGCCTAGAGGTGGTTATTTCTTCGTTGGGCCTAGTAATCATGGGTTGGGATATGCAGTAAAGCCTAGAGTGGGTCTTGGTTTAGGGCCTAGTCATCCGAGTTTGGATTGCAGTAAATCTTGAGAGACGAGGAGACATGAAATTCCTCATGGTGTAGGTGGAGAAATCCATTGGTATCCATGCTTGTTTGGCCTAATGATCATATGGATATCACGATAAAGCCTGTTATGATGTGTTCATTATGTTGGCCTAGTGATCTGGGATGGATTACAGTAAAGCTTGGTTTCTATTAATGAGGGTGAGGTGGTTTAGCCTCGGTATGCCCTAGTTGGTTCTTTTGGTTTGAGTCCCACATTCATGCTTGGAATATGGCACGGGTTAAATGGCTGAAGAGAGATTTGACTCAACCATTCTATGGTCGGGTGGAAAGTGGTAGTCCCATCTCCGATTGGTTCATTGCATTCATTAATTGAAATAAATTCCCTTGATTTTCATGTGAAAATGTATTGATGTATATGTGGATTTTGATGGCTGACATGTTTATGGTAATTTTGTTTCTATTATGCTGGCTATATGTATACTTTATGACAACAACTATGTATGGCTCTTAGCATGTTTTTACTTATAGATGAATGGATAGTGTATCTATGGCCATGAGGGAACAATGGTTCATAGTGATTCTCAGATAAGTGTGAGATCCCTACACTTAATTATGTTGTTTACACCTGTAGGTTACATGTTGATGATATGTTTGACGAAATGCCTGGCATGGCTAGTAGGGGTCTGGTTATGGTCTTGTTGAGTTTATTTCCTTTACATCATTGTTTCCATGTATTTTCAATGATTTCAAGCTATGTCTCCATTCTGAGCAGTGGCCTGGGCTCTGGGCCTGAAAAAGTAGCTTAAATCCCAAGGTCCTTGGCACAGAACTGGCAATTTTGGTCTCTAATCGCTGGTAGATAAGCTTGTGAGAGCGACTTTAGGTTGTTGGTCTCTCCCTTTCCCATAGAGAAACTATGGCCTAAGATATCTATAACAACAATGGGACCCAGGGACAGGTTGTCTGAGTGGCTGACTTATCTTTTGAGGGTTTTTTTGATGATGTTGGATGATTGTGTGTGATGTTTCTATCGATTCCACTTCCTTAAAGTCACATAGGAGATCGAATCTAATCATAGTAGCTTCTCATCTCATGTTTATCGGGTTGGCATGGTTATTTTGGTGGATGTGGGAGGAGGGTGTTACACTTATGTCATCATCCTAGAACTTACAGATGGTCTATAGGAATTTTTGATCCACTTAGAGACTCATGAGGGTGTCCTTGTGCCCCCACACCCACTTGGGAGCACCACAAGTTCTTACTTGGAAAACAAGGGGCCAATCCCTTATCCATTATGCTTGAAGTCCATTCTCACATCATGACACCCCTTGGAATTCATTAGGCCTCCACAAATTCCCAACGATTCACTATACTGATAATAATACCCTGTTGAGAGGCTTATTCTTATGTTATTGAGTTGTTTTGGTGGGTTTGTCACCAAAAGTATTGTTATTATGAACATTATTTTATTTTAGAGGAATTATTAGTCCAAATTAGGCCATATGAATCCCTTAGAGGATTGTATAAATATAATAGGGGAATTCTCTCTCATTCATCATCACTTCAATTGTATTATTAACTCTTAGGAGAATTTTCTCTATCCCTTTTAGAGGAGGAGTTTGGATGATATGGATAAATTTTGATGTTTGGATCTCTCTCTCTCTCTTATCTTGGAGCTTCATTATTGGAATTATTTGATGATTGGATATACTATTTTGTAGATGTAAGTGTTATTTTCGTGCTTATTCTTGTTATTCACTTTTGTCACATGAATGTTGCTCGGATTCTCACTATACAAGTGTGAAATTTACTTCTTTTCTATACGAATTAGTGGAAATTGTGATATTTTATAGTGTTCCATCATGTCATGGGCCATGTATGAATAGGTGAATGTTCCTAGAGATATTTTTTGTTTCTTGATAAGTCATCAATTATTGCAAATCAAAGTATAAAGTCCTTGAGGGAATTGCTCTCATACCATAATGGCATGTGAAAATTTTTGAAGGCCTCATTGATTGGGTGAATTCTTTCCAAATAATAAATTATCATTGACTCCATCTCTCCCAAATTAGGACAAGGCACTAATCCTCCACAGGGGATCACTTTCAGAGCTTATTCCTTTCACCTCTCCATCTCTTTCTAGCTCTAGCCTCCATAAGTCACCTAGGGCATCAAATATCTCACATTGTAGCCATAAAAATACTTTGATCTCTTGTTCTCTCCTACGTTGGGGTTTTCTCTAGAGGCCCTCCAAATTTCAGGAAATTTACATAATGTGATCTCAAGATATTGCAAGCCTTAGCCCAAGGATCATCTCTTATCCTAGGTTTCCCTTGGCTAGTGACTTCATTTGGATCATTGCATTCCATTCCAACAATATTTGTCCATTGATCCTCTTCGTTTCCAAAATTAGGTCAAGCCCCTCCTTGAGTGACCAATTCCACTTCCTTAACCTAATGCTAGGTCTACTTGGCCTCATTTGGTCCCATTACCTATTAACACCAATTTCACAAAGATCACATAGAAGCCATATCTCCATAAATATCTCTAGGTATAGGAACCTTCTTGACAAAACATACTCTCAAGCCCTAGCCCTAAATATCCTCTTAGCCCTTCCTAGAGAGTCCATCACCTTGCTTCTAAAGCAAGAAACCCATCTAATTGAGTCTCTCTTGTGAATAGGCCTCGAAATCACCCCACTACCTATGATTAACCATATATTATTGTGATTCCATCATACCGGGTCTCCTCCCATTATTGAGAGTCCATAAAGAGAAGGGAGCCTTAGCTAAGGTGACAATGGGCTATCTCTCCATTGTTTCCCTTGACCTAGTAGTTTCTCTATAGGATCCCCTCCTAGGACCCCTGCTAGTTCGAGCGGTAACATTTTTGGTGTCATTGTTAGGGACATGAGACGTATGTTTTGTTCCCCATATGACATATTGACATATCATTATTAGCGACTCCATTGGAAGAACGAAGCCCTAGTTCTTGATTGAACTTCAAAGTTAATGCTTGTAGGGTGAATCAAGCATCTATCAAGGCAATTTAATTTAGTGTGGTGACTCCATTTTAATCCTAATATGTAAAATCATGAAAATGGAATATTTTCAAAAAGATATTAATCTTGGTTCTACATTTTCAAAACTAAACAATCAACACCTTCAAGAATTGAAAAAAAATGTGGACAAACGTGCCGAGTTTTTTGAATATTTGTTGGAGAACATGGATAAGTAATTCATGCTCAAGTTTCATGGGTCCACCAAAAGAAACTCTACATAATGATGTGTGTCTATGAGAATGATCCTAGTCATCTATTTGACTTTGTTGGCCTAATTTATGACTTTAATATTCTAACTGACCTAATCAATGAAAATATATAATTAGTCGCAAAGCCCCAAAAAGGGTTATCAATTTGATGATCAAGGCGATATTGAAGAAAGTTCAAATGTGAAGGATCATCATGAAAGTGAGGATTCAATATGTGGAAGAGTGGAATAAATCAAAGGAATATAGTGATGAGGACCTTCAGGATGCAAATTTAAGGCTTTAGAATATGCATGGCATAAGAAAAATCCCTATTAAAGCCTGTGAAGATTAACACAATGAAGCGAGGAATTTTTTTCAAGAAATGGTGCTTGAGGATATGAATATTGTAGCTCCTTGTGAAGATGAAAATTTTAATTTCTTGTGTATTAGTGAGGAAAATTAGGATGTGGGAAATCGTCATTTTAATAGTGACCCTATTTATGATACTAACATGGATTCAAATGAGGTTGAAATTGATTCTCCTTTTCTCTAGGACATTACTCATAATGTTATCCCTACTCACACAACCAGAAGGGAGGATTATGGATTTCTCTCACATGAAGAATGTTTATTGGAAATGGCAGGTCCTATTTATGACACCAATGATGACACTAATGAAGGCCTTATTTTCCCATACCTTCCCAAGGATCCCGATAACTGAGTACATTACCCCTGAGCCCACACCTTGTCCTTTCTCATGTGAGCACCATAATTGATGATAATTTTTCCCCTCCTAGGTTTGATGTTGAGAACCACCCATTATTTGTATCCCTCCTCTCCTCATACCCTTAGGATTTTGAATATGATCATCATGAGAAACTTTCTCGTTATGTCTCCCCTTGTTATCGTTTTCCCTTTCCTCCCAATAATGACCCTATGGTGGCCGCAAAGCACGACATTAATGATGGGGACCATAATGGGGATGATATTCCTAAGGTTGTTATCCATGAGAGGACTATGAGTGTAATTGTTGATATCTCTATATTTGGTTGGAAGAAAGGATCTTGTGGAATATATTACATCCTTGGCTTCCTTTTTCCTCGTGATACTCCATCCATGCTCACTTAATTTTCCTACCTCCCACCCTTGTGACCTTCCATGTTTCCATTCCTACCCATGCCTTTGGATTTGTTGCATGCGTAAGCAGGACATAATTTGTTTTCATATTGACTGAAAGATATGTTGGCCGCATTGGGTCTATGATTGGACTTTATGTTTGCATGTAACATGCATGGTAGTGTAGGATGCATTGCATGCTGATTTTCTCATTATAACTAGCATCATATGATATTATCATGATAGATTAGTTCCATTTAGATTATAATTCCATTTTTACTTTCTTGATTTTTATGGCCTAATACTAAGCATGGGTGATCATAAGACACCACAAAAACATGCTTCCCTTTCTGCTTGGTTTTTTATATGTGCAGGTAATAGGTATGTGATACCAAGATATCGCTAGTGTTCTCATGACCTCTTGTTCAAGTAGCTTCATGCACATCTCCAAGAGCTCATGCCCTAGTTGGAGCCAGATATTAACCACCTTTTGTGGGTAGTGTATATAGGATAAAAAATTTCTCCTAGATGGTCCTCATTCGACAACCAACAACCCCTTGCAGCCACCAGATAGCTCGATGTGCCATTATCTCCATGACCTGAGCCATCCATGTGGTCCTTTGCCCACCTTTTATTATTATATGTTTGAAGATGGGCATCCTAACCCCGAAGGTATGCATTTTCCTTGGTATAATTGAGTAACTTTCCTTACTTTTCATGGGAACTTTTAGGCATGGATTGTTGAGGGGTATTCAGCAGGAAGTGTGGGTTAGGTCTATATTCTTGTCTCCATTTCCCAATTCTATGAGCAACCTTGTATCCTAGTCCCATGGGATCTCCTTTACTAGCCACTAGATTTAGGGGTTGACACTACTTGGGAAATCCAAAATTTGGTTGCATGGTCCCACTTCTTGATACCACATACATCACCCCCTTCCACTCATTTTAGCCCTATTCATATATTTTCCCATCTAAGCCCACATGTGCCCAGTGGGTCCACATAGGGTTAGCCTCCCCCTCCCCTTTTCCATGCCTTGGGTTAGGCTTAGAACGATGTCCCAGAGGTTGATCCAGCTAAAAAGAAAAGAACAAGCATAATTTGTCCACTCTCAATGAGAAACACACCACACAATGTAAAATATGGTCAGGACATACAAATTTAGCATGTGGGAAAAATCCAAACATGAGCTCTACCCATTATCGATGGCCATCACCTTGGTTCCTATGGGCCCTATATGAGTCGCCTCCATCATTAAGGAACCCATGATTTTCCCAACCCTTGGTCGGCAATTAACCACCCCACCTCAAGGGGGTATCCACTACTATATACTACACATCTTTCTCTCATCCCCTGGAGGCCAGATCAGTTATGAACAAAAATTAATCAAAGGAAAAATTTATACGAAGCTGCATGGAAAAACAAAGGTCTGGATGAATCCTCTAATCCCCACTCTGTTCCATTACTGTATCATTTTCCACCTACCACTTTAAGGATGTGCCATGGAAATGTTGATGAGGCTCATAAACATGTATATTATATGGGTCACAATGAAATCCTCCAACTTATTAAATTATATTTTCTCACATTTATCTACAGTTTTGTTATATTATGCTTAGTGTGAGGAGTAAAGATGTGTTTCTATGGCAAGTGGCCTAATGTGTGCTAAATGTAGGAATTAGAGAAATTTTGAGTTGATTTGAGTGAAGGTACTCAAAGTAGACAAGAAAGAGAGATTCTAGGAGGTTGTCCACCTCCTTAACTCCTCCAATTAGTCAAACATCCCCACTCTATATCTCATAAACTTGGTGTCATTGGTAGTGAAGTAGGTTGAGTTCATTGGCATCCAACCTAGTGCAAGTCAAATAAGAGCTAGATTCACCTATCCTCGAGTTAGGGAGTCAAATATCTCTATTTTTTAGGGAGTTTTTGGTAGCCTCATTTTTGTATAAATAAACAAGATAAGGAACTCAATAGGATTCAAAGTTTTATTATAGCTAAGAGGCCATTGAGCTAAAGGACTTTTGATTGTTATTTTGATGATCTATTTGAGATTTTTGGAATGATAATGAGAAGTTCTATTTTGATCCAACACTAAGTTAATTCAAAGGGCTGAAGCTCTTGGGTTAGGTCCAAACCCTAGCAGCTTAAGTTCCTCTCATGTATCTATATTTTTGTTAGCCTAGAATGTTGAGTAGTTGCTGAACTTTATTCATGCTTCTTTTAGCTTAGAAGTTTGATTAGCTATTGCAGTTCAGTAGAGTATAATTCCTCAAAAAGTATGTGACAATGATCCCTATCTCATCTCCCTCATGAGAATATGATTAGAGGACCCCACCAGCACAACCCAAAACATAGTGTGATTTCATGTTTATTGCATAGATCAAGTTTTGGCATTAGTGAGATAGTTTGTTTGTGATTTATTGGAAATATTTACATTTGGTATTTTGTATCTCATGTGATTGTTGTAGCTTAGAAGGTAGTTCATTTCATAGATCAAGTGCTTAGCATTAGTTAGATAGCTTTTTCCAAATTCAATTCATCTTTTCCACATTTACTTGTAATATTTTGCAAATGAAAAGAGGAACAAGTGCATGTGTTTTGTAGGGTTTTTTGTCTACAGAAAAGGAACCCTTTCACCAAATCCATTTAGATCTTCTCCACCTTCTTCTGATGCATTCCAACCCACGTTCTAGATCTTTTTTCTTTGGTCACCATGAGTAGCCATCTTAGCCCAAATATGGCCTTCTTGAAGTGTTGGGCTTGGATAAGGGTGTTGATCACCTTCCCTACACTTCACCCATCTTTCTTACAACCTTCTGACACTTCATATCACCATTATTACCCTCCAAACCCTCGCATTAAACTTCCTTTAGCATTTTAGGACATCTTCTAGGAGTACAAGAATCTTGTAACAACATCATGTAGAACACTTGTAACAACTTGTTTTGATCTTATTTTGACCTGCAATGATAAGATAACTTAGTTGAGGAGTATTTTGACCCCTCATCTTGGACTCCATGACTAGAAGTGCCACTTAGACCAGTCCCCTCATTCCTTTTCCTTTCCTGCAAGATCAAATAGCATTATTTCTTGCATTTCGAATTTAGAAATTAGGATCATATTTACTTTGCAAGTGTGAATTAGATAGTCAATGCATGCATTCTTAAATTATGAATTGGTTAGAATTTTTCAAGAAAATATGATAGCTAGATGATTGAGTGCAAGTTAGAATAGTTTCGTTTCTGCAGATTAGCATAAGATTTGTGTTCTTTTATATTAGTTATAAGTTGGAAACATTCATTTTTGAGTTGAAACACATTTACTTTCTCTGCACTAGGACTAGCCTTTGCATTTTTCTTTAAGTAGTTAGTCTCATTTCAATTCAGTAGAGGAATGGTCTAGAACCTGTTGATGGTGTTGGACCCACCAACACATCTAGGGATCACCCTTGTAAGAAGTCCCAACTAGAACTCATACCATTTGGAGTAGGAATCCCAGGAGTGGGTAGTATGGTATCGCCTTGAGTGTGATTGCGCACAGAGGTAAGTAAGATGTCCTTGTTGGAAGCAAGGGTGTGACCTTGCAGCAAGTCACGGAAGATGCATGGAAAGGCTCTAACACACAGAATGGGAGTTAAGTGTGCTCCTTAGAAGCTTGTAATAGTATGCAGCTTGAAAGGGAACACACGATGGAAATCAGAATAGTCGACGATCCAAAGTGATGATTTAAACCAACAACATGCTTTGATAAGATTCATACAAATACAAACAGAATAGTCCATACATGCATGCATAAGTTACAACTACATGCATTGTTAGAGTAACCAGAATAGTTGAACTACAATAACAATACATGCATGAAACGAGATGGATTTGTTTATTAAAAGAGTGAAAGATCCAATCATACACACAACCATGACAACCACTAGCCCCAATAGTGGAACGTCACAATCACTACCGCCTGCTCCTCTAAAGATATGTACTCACTCTGCACTATGGAGAAGCCAAGGATCATTACAATTCACTCCAAGCTTTCTCTAAGTTATACCTATCAGAAGCTTGGATCACAAAAGCCTTTACAATGAGTTATGAGGTTCTATATGCAGCAAAGGGTGGGGTGACCCTTGACATTCCCCTTTGTGACTCTTAAACTACCCTTGTGACTCTTCAACTTACACATGATTGTTTACATTCTACTATTGACACTTGGTTTTTCACTTTACAACATGTTTACAATAAAATCTGCACATGTACCCATGTGAGACAAAAAGGGGCATGAGTAAGCCATGCAAGACATCACTAAGACTCATACAGATGTGGGAAGACTAACTCGTCGACATTCTCTTGGTGATCAATGGTGGTGAACTGATGCTAAGCTTGGTAGTCTTCTATGGTGTCCACGTACTCCATGGAGACATCCTTCTGAAAGAGAACTCTTGCCTTTGTTGCATATGGGTACACTAATTTGGTACCTCTGTTCAACTCATCATATAGCATGTGCATCATGGTCTTGAGTGCAGCCAGATCAACCACATGTTGGTGCATAGTGCCTGCGCTCATCTGCAAATCTGAATTGGTGGTTATGCACGTCAACTGCTCAAAGTACATGTCTAGCTCTAGTCGGACTTGGTTCTTCACTTTCTCCTTGGAGAGTGTGCCAATGGATGGGATCCCATGCATGTGCATTATGACATCCATGCTCCTGAAAACTCATGCATGTGAAGCCTATAAGATAGTGATGAGTTTTGGGAGTTCCTCATAGTTCTAAATCCAACTCTGGATGTGTGCTTTCAACTCCAATGCCTTTGGCTTCATCATCTTTAGCAAGTACATTGGGGCTCCCTTGTACCTCATTTTCCATATCTTCATGTGATCAACAACAACATGTATGTTTGTCAAGATGCATGCTCTCCTAGCACAGCACTACTTCCAACCATTAAGATGGACAGCTGAGTTATGCACGGTGACGAGCCTGAAGTACAACTTCCGCATCATTGTCTCGAGAGACAATACTTCATTAAGTATCGCTTTCTTCAACTCTGCTTTGTCGGATGTTGTAACTTGCTCTTCTCTCTGCCTGGTTGTTTGCAACTGCTTAGCCATGCAATCGTTGTTAGCTATTAAGAATCTCACACTTCAGTTGCTGGCTTTCGGAATACGCCTTTGTAGCATCGACCAATGCAGCTGGAATTTTGCACACATCGAACATGATCACTCGTTCTTGAAAATGTGGAGGAGATGCATGGACATCTGGAGTGGTCACTTTGCATGACTGCACAACTTTGTGTTGTGACTCATCAAAGGATATGTTGTGCACATCTGCCTCTAGATTTTCCTCAAGGATTTGAGTGTCTCCTTGATCACTTGGGACTTACTCTACTCCCAGATCTGGTGAATTTGGTGGTGTGACCTATGGGACTTTGTGCATGGGATTTGTATCCTGATCCTTCTCTAGCTAAACCACATCTATATCCATTTGTTCCAACATCTGTTCAATCTCTTGAGAAAATTCCTACTGTTGCGACTACCAATCCTGTTTTCTATCTTCCAACTGTGATGAGTCAATAACCTGTGTTTGTGAAATTTCATTAATGCATACACACTGCACTTCCTACTATTCTTTTCTTTATTGTGCTTCCTTCTCCTTTATATGGAGATCTTTTTCTTCCCTTAGTTGTTTCTTCACCTCCTGCAACTTCTTCTCTGCCTCCTCTAGTTTCTTCTTCTCCCTCTATCTTTACGCAATCCTTGTGTTTCTTTGTCACTTCTTCACTTCAATATCCAAAGCTTCTCTTAATATAAGTGGATCTGCCTTGAAATTGCATATTTTCTCTGCCTCTGCATTGTTGGAAACCTTCCTCTTACCTTTTTCATGTGCAGGTCTATTGCCCTCTACTGTTGTTGATGTTGCTGCCTTGTGCACTGCTAACCATTCTACAACCACTATGACTGGTTCATTGAGCCTTGAGGAGTTGTAGAAATATCTCCATGGGTCTTCCTTAGGCCAATGACATGCCCTGTGGATCCAAGGATGATACACTCTCGCATAGTGGTCCTTCACTAAGAAATGCGAGTCATATAGATAGAAACTTTTGGTCCCGAAGGTGAATCTCTTGAATTCCTCCATCTTGGACTCACATGCTTGAGACTCTGGATCTCATACAACCTAGTCCGTAAAGGAAGAGTGGGCCAAGGTGACTTCTTCTTCCTTTGTAGTCTCGCTGAAAACCATGTCGAGATGTGGTATGCAACCTCTTCCATGACAATCTTGTCCATGGAAAAATTCGGTAACACATGCGGAGCCTTCTCTATACATTCAGATGAAGGTGCCAAGGGGTGAGGCATACCAATCTACTATGTTAACCAATGTATCCGTCGTTGCTTGTGTCATGCAAGGTGGATCCTACTCAAAGATCATCTTGTACATCGAGGTGACGAAGTGGTATGATAATTGTAGTATAACTCAACAGACACTGCACTTAGAGAACAACCTGTAATAAATGTGCACAAAGGTTTCTAAAGTTGTCCATGCCCAACCCAAGCTAGGGAACTGCTGATAGGCACAAATTGCATCAAGAATGTAGGCGGACATGAATAACTTTTCTTGCTTACCCTTGGGCAGATTCTGGGCATTTGTTACTTGCCCCTTCAACTGGAGAGCCAACATGTTAAACCAATTGAAAAGTCTTCATTCATTCACCAGTTGATCCAACATAATCACCCAACTTTGCCGGAATGTTTCTGTACTCTCCTCACCATACAAGTAGCATGCAAAGATGACCAAGAATTGATAATACTTTCGTAGTGTATTTGTCTTATATACCTGATTAGGTGTTGTCCTGAACTTAGATGGCTCTCTTACCTAGCTCTTCAAGATGTGTCTTGAGTTCGCACTGCTACTAGGATTGGTGAAGAGTGCATCCATTTTGTCAACCGTCTGCGCTAAGTGATATATGTTTGGAAATTTCTCTTCCCTAAAGGTAAAAAATTTTGTTCCACTGACACTGGTCAACACCATTGTCTCTGGATCAATATGCAAGACAATCTAGTGTATCATGTCCGCGCATGGAAATGCGGGATATCTGCATGCAACCTAGTACAAGCCAGACTTGTGTATGTTGACATAGACTTTGAGGTCCTACAAATTCTCCTCAAATGTGCTTGAGAAGATGTCATTGATGTCCTGCCATGTGATCTTGATCTCCTTCTCTATGAACAACTTCATATCTTCATAGATGGGCAAATATCATAGACAATTGCTAGACCACATCTCCAATTACGCTCTCAATGGTGTCCTTTGACCTTGATCTCTTAGAATCCATTGTACATGTACTGTTGAGAGACTGATGAACACTTTTGATACCTGGAAACATAGAAACAGTCATGGCAATAAAAATTTCAGTTGAAAACCGAAAGAAACTTGAAGACTAACATGCAACACACTTGATTCACTGACTGGGAAAATTGCGTAATTTTCTCAGGGAGAGGTTGGGAGACTGACTGTTGGAACTGTGCAGAACACAGTCCAGGATTCCAGTGAGATGAATGACTATTTAAACTACAAAAAAACACTTTCCATATTAGCCTACTGAGGAATGGAATTGCGCAATGTGCAGTTTCAGTCAGTTTGATTACAACCCGAGAAATTGCACTGCGCAATCCTAGGGGCCAACTGAGGCACTGCATCTCAAAATTGTGCATAAAACATCCTGGGAGGCTAGTTTGAGGCAAAATATGCACAATTACTGGGATTAAGGTAAGGCCTTCCATCCCATAAATGCACAGTGCAATTTGGGCAAGGCAAGATCCGAGCCAAGGCAGCTCAAATTTGTCGATTGGCGACTAAAAACAGTGAGGGTTGAATGCAAATGCAAAGATGGGTGCATACATAAGTGAATGAACATGCATGTGATTACAGATAGTGCAACATTCATTAAAATGTGAAAACAACAAAGTGTGTGAAGCGAGTCGCCGCAACAATGATTGTTAGTGCAGAAAGAGTGTCATGCATGCGACAACAAGGAAATGAAATGAAAAACTTGAAACAACAATTCTACAAGCTAACATGCATTGAAATGATAAAAAGAATTTAATAAAACAAAGAAAACAACACTCACACAAACTGAAATATGAAAATCAATAGAAAAGAAACAAAAGACATGAAAAGCGGACTTACCCAGAAAAAGTTGTGTTGAGTTTGCCGAAGGTTCCTAGATGTGTTGGGAATGCCATAGCTCCAAGATCAAAAGTGAGGAGTGAGCTCTGAGGCATCAAATAAATAATTTTGACAAGATCGAGGCTTATGACATGCATGCCACAATTTTACGAAAAAGTGACACTTGGCGGGAGGTTTCTAAAATGTAACTCCCAACTGCTAAAAATAGGTCACTAAAAGCTAGGGATGATTTTTTCTTTTTCCTTTTTTTCTTTTTTGGGAAAAACTCTCCATGCATGCAAGGCAAGATTGCGAAGTTCTTGAGGGAACCAGTCAACCTGTGAGCACATGCAATGATCAGCAAGCCTTGGGATGACTTCTGCATAGTTTCTAGGTTGAGTGGCTCTGGCTTCCCCTCAAGCTCTGTGCAATTTCTGGGTTGAAGCCAAGGCAGCCAGCCAGAACTACACAAATTCTAAGAGCAAGCCTGGTGATGGGCTTCTCTACACAATTTTCTTGGGGAAGGCAGCTTGCCTACTCTGCGCAATTCTAGAGAGCAGTGCTAGTTGTCAAGATGCATTGCACAATTCTAGAGAGCAAGGATGGTTTTCCTATAGTGTTGCACAATTTCCCAAGCTAGCACAAGAACCGGTTTGAGACCAAGTCATGAAAGGTCAGCTTGCAGGTGAAAGAAAAACAAGTTATTGAACACAAGTTGTTATGCCAAAGAAACTCAATTAAAAGCATAAGTACCTGGGCAGTGCAAGACATTATGCTAAGGATGGTTGGTAGGTAGGCTCTAAAATGAAGCTAAGGCAACATTTTAGAGGATGGTTCTAGCTGCTACAACATTGGAAACACACTGGTAGAACTCCAACTCTCTGAATGGACCTTATTTCGTGAAAAGAGTGTTTAACTCCTCCGTAAGTATTGTTTTATTCTTTGATCATCGTGGTTTCTACACTCTCATGAGTGAAAGATGTAGCACTTGCCATGCTCTTGATCAGTCAACACACATTCCAAGCCAAGTCAACGTATTTGTTTCAATTGTAGATGAGGGGTATATTGGTGCACAAGTAATATGAATGTCAAAGTTTAAGTTTCATCTCTAGTGTTGCTTCACTGCCAGCGGGCCTGGACAATACCCTGATGGAGTCACGCAGGAACAAAAAGATTGCTCCACTTCCAGCGAGCCTTGTCAGTACCTCGACGGATTTACTTGCATCACCTCTCTACACAAGAATCCTTTCTCTTCTTTTGCCTTATTCATTTTTCATTTTTTTGTTTTTTCATTTTTTGCAAAGAATTGTGCATAAGCACTTATTTATTTAAGAGGAAGAAGAGGGATCCTGACTTATTGAGAGCAGAAGAGGTTGTTCCTTCAAAGAAGTATGTTATATATACCTCTAACATACTTGTTAAGTTTTCCCCCTCACCTTACTCTAATTGACTGAGTTGACAAGGGTTAACCCAAAAACAACCAACTAGAGTAAGTGGTACTAGTTAGAGTGCAAGTGTTGTGTTTACACCAAGATTCACTTCAAATAGAACATATTTTCCATTGTTGTATCATTGACTGAAGACAACAAGTTTTGCATAAAGAGAGAGGACAATAGATAAGCAAGTGTTGATAGTTGTACAAGTCCTCTTGTAATTTACCCTGCTTTTCTTAAGAGTCACACATGGTTTCATGCGAAACTAACCTACGAACATAAATAAGAAAACGAAACAATAAATCTAAGAGAAAAAGAAAATGTGAAATCAAAGCAAGTAAGAAAAGCAAGAAAGCAAGCAAACAAACAAACAAATAAACAAAGAAAATATGCATGCAAGCAAACAAGACACAGCGCAACACTACTCCTACTCTTGAGCTAACGATGCATGGGTCTGATCACGTGAAGTGATATTTCCAATGCAGCCACCGTTGCATTGGTTGACCCATGTTGGTGAAGTCATGGTTCATGAAAAGGATAGTCAAGTGAACCAACAAACATGAAAGATATAACAATGAATACCAACACACTCTAAGTTTGAACGCATCCATAGAAAACAAAAGAGTGAAAGCGGAGGACAAGCATTGTGCAGACTTAATATGGTGTTATGACACACTACGTGTAGATGATAAGCATGCACACTCTCTTGATTGTGATAGACAAGAAAAAATGAGAAAGAGAGACAACGTACGCCTTCCAATTGTGCTTGTTTTGTATGATTCCTCCAATGCATAAGTGATAGGATCATGGGATTTGGGTGGAGGAAGAAAAATATGTGTATTGGATTGATCTTGAATGCATATAGATGAGTAATGAGGAGCCTTGGGTGTTTCAACATTTCCTTATCAAAAGTTAAACCAACCTCAAGAAAGAGAGGGCCTAACATAGCCATCATCTCGGGCTGAAGTGCCTCGACATCCTGCGGGGTTTCGACTTCATTGATAAATAGATCATCATAAACGGGTGGCTCTGAAAGATAAACAATGGTTGAATCAATGTCATGATCGAATATAGGACTAAAGAGATCACAACAACTACGATCAGAAAAATAAATGAGTTCATCAGCATCCTCATGGTTTGATGAATAATATAGAGTGGTAGATGAGAAGCAAAAATATTCACCCTTTGCGTGTCTAAAACAATAGATGAAATTTCAAGTGGATTCTCAATGAAAGATTTTTCCACTCTGCTATCAAATGATGGACTCACATTGGGTGTGTTCTACAAATGATCAGAAGTAGATACATCCACGGGTGGATTTACACAAGGAAAATCAGAAATAACAGAGTCACCAAAGATGTCAAGAAAAATGTGGAGGAGACGCAGACAAAAGGAGATCATCCTTGACTGTAGGTTCATGTTCAAATTCCCAGTCATACTCATCATACATGACAAAGAATGTTGGTTGTGCAACATCAAATCCGTCGATAGATTGATCCTTGTTCACAACAAGTGTGGAGTCTGGAACGGAAGAACACAAGATAGTGCAATCTAGAGGATTAGCAGAACACGAAGACAGAGGTTGAGGTAACAAGTGCATATGAGAACCCATGGGCTTCCCAACCAAACTTGCGTAGAAATTGTGAGTAGTTAGGGTGGGAGGATGTGACAGTTGAACGAACTTATGTGCACGCTCTCCCACATCCCTTTCTTTGGGGGTGGAGTTGTTTGATGAGAGGAAGGTGGACAGTCACATGTGACAGTGACTATGTTCACTTATGATTCTGCAGCTCCATCATCAAAGTATCGGGAGTGGGGTTTTATCTTTTTCTTCACTTTCAGATAGAGCGATTTGATACAGACATACTCATATATTTACCAAAGATATTGGAACTTCATCTTACTTTTTAAAGCTTCAAAAGAGAGAATATGGAAGCACCCCCAAAATTCCAGTAGAGATTCATGCGGGGCCTTCCATTGTTGTAACATTTTTTAATCAAGTGCTTTAGGATCAAAATGGTGAAAAAAAAATTCTACTAGATCACTGAACTGTTTAAATGAGTGCATGAAATTAGGAGGCAACTTGGCACACCATAGAAATAGGTATTCACGAAGTGTGTGTGAGAGCATCGTACATACCTTTGTTTCATTTAAACCTTCCACATTCTCCATGAGTGCATAGAAGTTATCAAATTTCTCAGGCCAAGCCACTTCGCCTTCACCATCATACGTGATTTCTGACAAGTCATCCTAGAACTACCTCTCGACTTCAAATATATGTCCATTGGAAAAACATTTCGGAGGGTGAACTGTAATGAACTCCATGATAGATGTGCGAAGATTCAAAACAAATTGTGAGGACTCAGCTTGTCATCTGGCCCTCCTTCTAGTGCCGAAAATATTGATGGTGTTGGACCGGGCTACATGTTAGGGGACCTCCCTGGTAAGAAGTCCCAACTAGACCTCAGGCCGTTTGGAATAGTAGTCCTAGCAATGGTTAGTATGGTATCGCCTTGACTGCATTTGCGTGCAAAGGTAATTTAGATGTCCTTGTTGGAGGCAAGGGTGTGACCTTGCAACAAATCAGGGAAGATGTATGGAAAGGCTCTAACACACAGAATGGGAGTTGAGTGCACCCCTTAGAAGCTTGTAATAGTATGCAGCTTGAAAGGGAACATACGAGCTAACAGACATCACAAGATGGAAATCAGAATAGTCGATGATCCAAAGTGATGACTTAAACCAACAACATGCTACGATAAGATTCATACAAACAGAAACAGAATAGTCCATACATGCATGCATAAGTTACAACACATATGTTGTTAGAGTAACTAGAATAGTTGAACTACAATAGCAATACATGCATGAAACATGATGGCTTTGTTATATTAAAAGAGTGAAAGATATAATCATACACACAACCATGAAAACCACTAGCCCCAATAGTGGAATGTCATAGTCACAACTGTCTGCTCCTCCAAAGAGATGTAATCGCTCTACACTATGGAGAAGCCAAGGCTCGTTACAATACACTCCAAGCTTTCTATAAGTTATACCTATTAGAAGCTTGGATCACAAAATCCTTTACAATGAGTTATGAGGTTCTATATGCAGCAAATGGTGGGGTGACCCTTGGCATTCCCTTTGTGAATCTTTAACTACCCTCATGACTCTTCAACTTACACATGACTATTTACATTCTACTATTGACACTTGGTCTTTCACTTTCCAACATGTTTACAATACAATCTGCACATGTACCCATGTGAGACAAAAATGGGCTTGAGTAATCCATGCAAGACATCATTGAGACTGAGATAGCTATGGGAAGACTAACTCGTTGACATCCTCTTGGTGATCAATGGTGGCGAACTAATGCCAAGCTTGGTAGTTTACTATGGTGTCCACATACTCCATGGTGACATCCTTCTGAAAGCAAAATCTTGCCTTTGTTGCATCCAGGTACACTGATTTGGCACCTCTACCGAACTCATCATATAGCATGCGCATCATGGTCTTGAGTGCAATTAGACCAATGACATACTGGTGCATAGTGTCTGTGCTCATCTGCAAATCTATGTTGGTGGCTATGCACATCAACGTCTCGAAGTATATGTCTAGCTCCATTCGGACTTGGTTCTTCGCTTGAGCCTTGGTGAGTGTGCCAATGGATGGGATCACATGCATGCACACAATGACATCCATGCTCCTGAAAATTCGTGCATGTGAATCCTATAAGATGGTGATGAGTTGTGGGAGTTCCTCATAGTTTCGAATCTAACTCTGGATACGTGCTTTCAACTCCACTGCCTTTGGCTTCATCATCTTTGGAAAATACAACAGAGCTCCCTTGTATCTCATTTTCCATATCTGCATGTGATTGACAACAACGTGTATGTCTGTCAAGATGTGTTCTCTCCTAGCATAGCGTTGCTACCAACCATTAAGATGGACAACTAACTTATGCACAGTGATGAGCTTGAAGTACAATTTCTGCATGACAGTCTTGAGAGACGATGCTTCATCAAGTATCACTTTATTCAACTCTGCTCTAGCAGATGTTGTAGCTTGCTCTTCTCTCTTCTTGGACACTTGCAACTCCTTAGCCATGTGCTCATTCTTAGCTATCAAGAATCTAAGACTTGAGCTGGTGGCTTCGGCATATGCCTTTGTAGCATTGGCTAATGTAGCTGGATGTTTGCGTACATCATACATGATCACTCATTCTTTAAAATGCACAGGAGATGCATTGACATATGAAGTGGGCACTCTGCGCGACTAGAAAACTCTGTGTTGTGACTTGTCAAAAGATATGTTGTGCACATCTACTTCTGGAATGTCCTAACGGATTTCAGTGTCTCCTTGATCACTTGGGACTTTCTCTACTCCCGAATCTGATGAAGCCAATGGAGTGACCTATGAGACTTTGGGCATGAGATCTATATCCTGATCCTACTCTAGCTGAACCACATCTATGTCCATCTGTTCCAACATCTGTTCAATCTCCTGAGCAAAGTCTTGCTCCTGCGACTACCAATCTTGTTTTCTATCTTCCAATTGTGATGAGTTAATAACATGTATTTGTGCAGTTTCATCTATGTGTACACACTTCACTTCCTACTATTCTTGTTCCTTCTATGCTTCCTTATCCTTTCTGTGGAGCTCTTGTTCTTCCCTTAGTTGTTGCTTCACCTCTTGCAAATTATTTTCCGCCTCCTCTAGTTTCTACTTCTCCCTCTATTTTTACGCAATCCTTGTGTTGTGTTGTCGCTTCTTCACTTCAATCTCCAAAGATGCTCTTAATACAAGTGGATCTACCTTGAACTTGCATATTTTCTCTACCTCTGCATTGTTGGGAACCTTCCTCTTACCTTTGTCATGTGCAGGTCTCCTTCCCTTTACTGTTGTTGATGTTTCTTCCCTCTAAGATGTTGTTGCCTTGTGCGTTGCTAACCATTCTACAACCACTCTGACTCATTCACTGAGCCTTGAGGAGTTGTAGAAATATCTCCATGGGTCTTCCTCAGGCCAATGACATGCCCCATGTATCCAAGGATGATACTCTCTCACAAAGTGGTCCTTCACTAAGCAATGCGAGTGATATAGATTGAAACTTCTGGTGCCGAAGGTGAATCTCTTGAATTCCTCTGTCTCAGCCTCAGCATGCTTGAGAATCTAGATCTCATACAACTTGATCCTCAAAGGAAGAGTGGGCCAAGTTTTCTTCTTATTCCTGTGTAGTCTCGTTGCGACCCTGTCGAGATGTGGTATGAAACCTCTTGCATGACTAGATTGTCCATGGCAAACATCAGTAACACATGGAGAGCCTTCTCCATGTTGTACATTTGGATGAAGGTGCCAAGGGGTGAGGCATACCAATATGCTATGTTAACCAATGCCTCCATATCTATATGTGACATGCAAGGTGGATCCTACCCAAACATAGTCCTATAGAACATGGTGACGAAGTGGTCTGATAGTTGATAGTGTTCTCAAACTGCCCATGCCCAACCTAAGCCAGGGAACTACTAATGGGCACAGATTGCATCAAGAATTTAGGCAGACATGAATAATTTTGTTTTATGACCCTTGGGTGGATGCCAGGCATTTGTTACTTGCCCTTCCAGCTGGAGATCCAACATGTCAGACCAATTGAAAGGCATTCCTTTGTTCGCTAGTTGATCCAACACAATCACCCAACTTTGCGGGGAGGTTTCTATACTCTCTTGGCCATTCAAGTGACATGTGAAGATGACCAAGAACTGATAAGCCTTACGCAGAGTCTTTGTCTTGTATACTTTGTTGGGTGTTGTCCTGAACTTAGATGGCTCTCTTACCTAGCTCTTCAAGATGTCTCTTGGGTCCGCACTGCTACTAGGATTGGTGAAAAGTGCATCCATTTTGTTCACCAACTGCGCTAAGTGATATATGTCCTGAAAGTTCTCTTCCCTAAAGGTAACAAGTTCTATTCCACTAACACTTATCAACACCATTTTCTCTGGATCAGTATGCGAGACAATCCACTGGATCATGTCCATGCATGGAAATGCCGGATATCTATATGCAACCTGGTACAAGCTAGACATGTGTATGTTGATATAGACTCTGAGGTCCTCCAAATTCTCCTCAAAGGTGCCTGAGAAGATGTCATTGATGTCCTGCCATGTGACCTTGATCTCCTTATCCATGAAAAACTTTGTATCTTCATAGATGGGCAAGCTCATAGACAATTGCTCGACCACATATCTAGTTGCGCTCTCAATGGTGTCCTTTGACCCTGCTCTCTTGGAAGCCATTGTACCTGTACTGTTGAGAGACTGGTGAACACCTGTGATACTTGGAGACATAGAAACACTCATGGGAATCAAAATGTCAGTTGAAAACCAAAATCAACTTGAGGGCTGACATGCAACACAACTGATTCACTAACTGGAAAAATTGCACAATTTTCTCAGGGAGAGGCTAGGAGACTGATTGCTGGAACTATGCAGAACACAGTACACAATGCCAATGTGATGACTGACTATTGAAACTGCATAGAGAACATTCCATATTAGCCTGCTGAGGACTGGAACTGCGTAATGCGCAGTTTCAGTCAGCATGATTGCAACCTAGGAAATTGCAATGCGCAATCATGGGGCCAACTGAGGCACTGTCGCTCAAAATTATGCAAATCACATCCTGGGAGGCCAGTGAGAGGTAAGCTTTGTGCAATTCCTAGGAGCAAGGTAAGGCCTTCCATCCCAAAAATGCACAGTGCAAGGCAAGGTTCGGGCCAAGGCAACTCAAACCTACTGACAGGTGACTAAAAACAGTGAGGACTGAATGCATGTGCAAATCGGGGTGAAAACATGAGTGAATGAACATGCATGTGATTATCGATAGTACAAGATTCAATAAAATGGGAAAACAAGGAAGTGTGTGAAGCGAGTCAACGCAACAGTGACCTTTAGGTAAAAATAGTGCCATGCATGCGACAACAAGGAAATGCAATGCAAAAATTGAAACAACACTTCTACAAGCTAACATGTTGTGAAATGACAACAAGATTTCAATAAAACCAAGAAAAGAGCACTCACACAAATCAAAATATGAAAAGCGACAAAAAATTAGAAAAAGACATGAAAAGCAGACTTACCCATGGAAAATTCTAGGGGCTAATATTTGTAGGTGGGTTAATTTTCCATGATTTTTCCAAAAAAATGATTCGCCAAATTCCATTTTTTATAAAAATGATTTGCCCAAAATTTACAATATAAAATTAGTTTACATTAAAATCGCCAACATTATATATGGAGTATATATAAAATTAATATAAATTTGAAATTTTTTACAAATACATCGATAAACATTTTATAGTTTGCGTATTAGGGACTAGTGAGATTCACCAATGTTTTTAAACTTCAAGGTAATTTTCCATCCTTAAAATTTTTCCTGGACTTACCCAGAAAAAGTTGTGTTGAGTTTGCCAAAGGTTCTTAGATGCGTTGGGAATGCTAGAGCTCCAAGATCGAAAGTGAGGAGTGAGCTCTGAGGTGTCGAATAAGTAATTTTGACAAGATCGAGGCTTATGTTGTGCATGCCACAATTCTAGGAAAAGATGACACTTGGCAAGAGGTTTCCAAAATGGATTTGGCATGTAACTCCCAGTTGCTAAAAATAGATCCCTAAAATCTAGGGATGTTTTTTTTTTCTTTCTGCTTTTTCGAGAAAAAATGTCCATGCATGAAAGGAAAGATTGCGTAGTCCTAGAGGGAACGGTCAACCTATGAGCACATGTAGCGGTCAACAAGCCTTGGGATGACTTCTTCGTAGTTTCTAGCTTGAGTGGCTCTAGCTTCCCCTCAAGCTCTGCACAATTTATGGACTTAAGCCAAGGCTGCCAGCCATAAAAGCACAAATTCTGAGAGTAACCCTGGTGATGCGCTACTCTACGCAATTTTCTTGGGGAAGGAAACATGCCTGCTCTACAGAATTCTGGAGAGTAGTGCTGGTTGCTAGGATGCACTACACAATTCCAAAGAGCAAGGTTGATTTCCCTCCAATGCTTCATAGTTTCCCAAGACAACGCAATAATTACTTTGAGACCAAGTCACAGGAGGTCAGGTTGCGAGTGAAAGAGAAACAAGTTAGGAAACACAAGTTGTTATGCCAAAGAAACTCAACTAAAAGCATGAGTACCTGGGTAGTGCAAGACATGCTGCTAAGAATGGTTGGTAGGGAGGCTACAAAACGAAGCTAATGCAAAATTTTGGAGGATGGTTGTAGCCACTACAATAGAACCCTAATGTTCAAGTGACACAATTGAGGGTGGCATGAGTAGAATGATCCATCTATTGTGAATATAGAACTGTCACCGCTAAGTTTGTAGGAAACCTCAGGTTGATAAGTAAAGTTGAAGAGTCTTTGGGAGTTGTAGCACTCTTGGTGCAATACTAGGTCTCACCCTATTTTTTGTGTCATTGTTGGGGAGGTGTCTAGGTAGATTTAATTTATGCTTTTCTTTTTGTTACGCATTCAATAGATATATGTTATTCTTGCTTTCCTTTCTATTTTGCATTTGGTTTTGAAAAAAAAAAAAAAACTTTCATGTCTTGTAGGAGTAGAGACACTTTAAGGGAATTCTTGCCAAATATCCCTACACCATTAAACACTCAACCTTCACTCTTCTTCAGTGACAGTCAACTTCCCTCTCTGATTTCAAGGGAGTTAGAGGACTCCTTAGGTGAACAACCTGAGCTATTTGAAGAGCCTATTGAGGAGGAAGAATAATAACCCATTCCACATACCCACACCATAGCTGAAAACAGAAATGAGGGTGCTTTTCCCATCAGAGATACTAATGGAGATGCTAGGAATGAAAAATATAAGCCCTTCTACCCTTCCTCACTTCCATGGCTTCGCCTCATAGGACCTTGATACTTTTTTTATTGAGCTTTTTGTTGTCTATAGAAATTATGATTATACCTCTGATGACCAGAAGTTGAAGTTGTTCCCATCCACCCTTAAGGATGTAGCTTTTCTCTGGTTCATCGGTATACTTAGGGATAGCATCACTACCTAGACTCAAATGCAGAAATGCTTTAAAAACAAGTACAGGGACTATTGTAGGTCAAAAGACACCAAAGATGAAATCTTTAGAATCTCTCTTGGACCAAATAAATCCTTGAAGACCACGAGGAAAGGTTCCAGCTCAGTTGTAAAAGGGCCAGATGCACCCTTGATACTGAATCACTCAAGTTAGTCCTTCTTAGAGGAATCAAGGAAGACATACTGGAAACCCTAAACATGATGTATGGAGAAGACATTTATTATCTACCCTATGACAACATCAAGACAATACTCAAAAACCATTCTAGGGCTACTAGAAAGAAGGGTAGGGCTAGTCAAGCTTTGTCCAATTCCTCTTCCTCCACCACGTCTATCAAGAATGAAATTGGAAACATGTTGGAGGAATTTAAAAGTGAAATGTTCACACCTTTTCTCTACAAATGGACACCATGCAGATCAAGAGGATACAAGAGGAAGTAGAGAGAGAATTAGCTATCTTTCTCCCTAGATGTACTAGAAGGCACCCCATGAATGAATGTCCATTAAATTTTATAGAGGTTTTCTCAGTCTGTGAGGAAAACCATTCCACAAATAAGTGTCCTTGTTTTCTTGGATTGAAATATGTATACCAAGGGGTAGAAGGTGGGGCTGAACAACTCTGTTACATCAATCAAAGGAGGCCTTAAGCGCCTCGACCATACCAGCAGGGCATGCAAGGTGCATCCTATTCCTATTACCATCCTAATCAGAATGCACCTCTACCCCCTTGGTATTATTTTACTCATCCTTAATGGTCCACACCTTCTCCTTTGTATTATGCACCTTAGTATCCTCCCCAACCTACCAATCAAACATTTCTTCCATATGCTTCTACACATCCTTAGTGGAATAACCCATCACAAGGTTGGAGGCCTCAATTCAACCAAGCACCTGCTTTACTACCTCCACCTCCATCTCAACCACAAAATATTCATCCTTCTCCACCTAAGCAACCTCAGATGCCTACTCTATAGTGGAGAGACATATTACCCTACCTATGCTGCAGAGATTCAAGAAATCAACCTTAGGTTTGGAAGAGTGCTCCCAGATAACCAAACTCCATCTCCACCTGAGGAGCTTGAAGAGGAAAAGGAAGAGAGTATCCCTCAAGTAAATCGACCTCATTTTCCTAAAATATTGATCCATCCTAACCAACAAACCCCATAAGAGATTGAACTTTTGGGAGAATTGAAAAACTTGTGTGTTAAAATCCCACTTCTCCAAGCTATCAAGGATGTTCCCATCTACAATAAGCTTATAAAAGAAAGATTCTTCAAAAATCCTAGGATGATAAAGAAATACACCCCTAACATTAATTTCATTGGTCAATTGTCTGATCTAATGCTAGAGAGAGTGATTTTCCCAAAGTATCTAGACCCTATAAGTCATGTGGTAGATGTGCACATTGATGGCATCATTGTCCCTCACACCTTGATTGATATTGTGGTTGCCATCAATGTGATGAGTAAGGAAACCATGCTCAAAATAAAAAACCAAAGATCTTTGAGAAAGACAACCACAATGTTGCAACTTGTAGACAGGTCCACAGTGGCTCCTAAGGGAGTTTTTGAGGATGTAATGGTGTCTATTGATTCCTGGGAGTATCTTGCTGACATCCTAGTTCTCCAACCCAAGACCAAATTCAATGGCTATCCTCTCATCCTTGGAAGACCATGTCTAGCCACTGTTAATGCTTACATAAGCTGCAAATCTAGGAACATGGCCTCTAAGAATGGGCATTTTTCCAAACAATTGGTATTGTACCCTCCTGCTCAACCATCCATGGAGCATGACTTACCCCTATGGTTGGAAGAGGAGGAGGAATATGAAGTGTATCATACCACATCCCATCCAATCTATACCCTATATATTGTTATAGGATGGAGGAACCTAATGAAGGTGACCTCATTGACCAAATCCTTCAGAACTAGCCCCCCAATACCATGCCTCTTGATGAGCTTGTGAGGGAATGTAAGGGTAATACTTAGAATGAGTTATTCCTAATGGAACCAAGTCATACACATGTCAAAATGGTATAATATGGTTCATATAAAACCTTGAATATTAACCCTCTCTCTTAGTCAACCAAGAAGAGAAGTTGTGTAAAATGCTAAAAGAGGATATGATTCATTTGCTTGGAGCTACAAATAAATGAAAGGGGTGAATCCTTTTGTGTGTAATCATCAAATATACATCAAGGAAGGATGAAACCCATGTGAAAACCTCAGAGGAGAATGAACCCAACCCTCAAATACATAGTAAAGGAAGAGTTTCAAAAGTTGTGGATGCAGGTTTCATCTACCCCATCTCAGATAGTGAGTAGGTGTCCCCTCTATTTTTGGTCTCAAAGAAGAATGGAAAGTGGAAGATCTGTGTGGATTACAAAGAGATGAACAAAGCCACTAAGAAAGACCATTTCCCTTTACCTTTCATTGATCAAGTTTTAGATGGTGTTTCAGGGAAGAAGTTCTTCTCTTTCCAAGATGGATTCAGTGGTTACAATCAAATCCAGATCAGCCCAAAGGACCAAGATAAAACTACATTCACTTGTCTTTGGGGTACCATTTGTTATAGGGTCCTTCCTTTCGGATTATGTAATTCCCCTAACACTTTTCAAAGGCCATTTTTGAGCATCTTTATTGAGCTAGTACATGACTATATAGAGATCGAAATGGATGATTTCACTCCCTATGGGCATGACTTCCTGGAGGCTCTCTCTAACCAGCGGAAAGTCCTAAAGAAGTGCATTGAAATGAACCTCTCAAGCAATCCATAGAAGTGTGAATTCTTGATGAATTCAGGGACTATCCTTGGCCATTCAATATCTCAGGAGGGAATACAAGTGGACCTAAACAATATTGCCATCATAAAAAGGGTCCCTACTCCTCAAAAGCAAAGGGATGTTAGGAGCTTCTTGGGCTTAGCTAGATATTATAAGAGGTTTATCAAAGACCTCAGCAAAGTAGACTCGCCATTTTTTGGATTACTCGAAAAGGACTCTGAATTTTGTTGGTCAGATAGCTACCAAGTGGTCCTAGAGATCTTGAAAGACAAATTAACCACTGCACCCATACTTCAAGGCCCAAATTGGGCTCTTCCTTTTCACATCCATGTTGATGCATCTGACAAAGTTATAGGAGCATCTCTAGGATAGATATATGACAAGTTACCTTATGTCATTTACTTCATAAGCAAAAATATGTCTAAGGATAAATTGAATTACACTGTATCGGAGAAGGAACTCCTAGCTATTGTCCACTCTTTGAACAAGTTTAGACACTACATCACTGGATATCAAAATTTTTTGCATAATGCCCATGAAACTATCAAGTACTTAATGAACAAGCCTGATGTGAATGCTATAATTATTAGATGGTTTCTTTTATTACAACAATTTGATTTAACTATCATTGATAATTCAGGTAAAGAAAATGTAGTTGCATATTTTTTGTCAAGACTTGCTTTGTAGGTGAGGAAGGGATGGTTGATGATCAACTTCCAGATGAGCACTTATTTGATATTTCAGTTCTCTCTCCATGGTTTATTGACATAGAAAACTACCTAATTTCTATAGAATTCCTTCCAAATATGTCATCCGGAAAGAATAGCATAATTCTAAGGAAGAGTTCCCCTTTCATCCGGTGGATCAAAAATATGCTAAAAAATGAAAGTGTGTGACAGAGATCAAAACGTAAATGATTGGATAGATCTCAGAGTTCAAAACAGATGTTGTATGCTCCCAGAAACATGATTTGTTCATTTGTGGAAACAACTAAAATTTCAAAAAGGTAGTTTGTAGGATTTCCCAGTCAATAATCTATACAGCTAACTCGACCTACTAACAAGGTAGTGACTAGACAGAGGACCAGTCATGTTTGGACATGTGGTAGTTGATTGGGCATTGGTGTTGCACGATTTGATTGGTTACAGTTGGTTCAATGAGGGAGTGCCATATGGCCCTATTGAAGGCTGGCACATGGCCTCCTCAAGGTGGAGAAAATTTTGTTAAGGGCAGAATTACAACTCCAGAGGTTTGAAACCAAGACCTCGTTCCAACTAACCAAAGGCGACACCAACGTGCTATGTTATGTTTCTTGTTATATGGGCAAATAAAACAAGTTATAAAGTTTATGGTTAGGTGCATTTGGGGAGGGGATAGGCTAAGGCCTAGCCCCTAGCCACCCCAGCGCCACCGAACCACAGGAAAGGTGCCAAGGTCTAGGCCCTAGCCTAGCCGACAATCATGGTCACGCCCAAAATGTTAACATGACACATACAACCAATGCCAAGAAACAATCACGAAGGATGGAGGGCCAGCCCTAGGCCGTATGTCCAACTACTAGCAGGAGCATAGCAGAAATGGGCCAGCCCAAGGTCCTGTGGGTTGCATGGAACCAGGGGCACACACCAGATAGGGGCCAGACAACAGCCCCAAAACGGGGCCCTCAACACGGTCACATGGGTGCCATGTGACCTTATTTTTCGGGACTGGGGGCTTAAATCTGCCCTTATCCGTGCTACAAATTTGCCCTCCAAGTGGGATTTGTGTCAGGTTTAGCATGCCCTTTCCTCGTTCGGGGCACACTAGCCAGGTTGTGGCCAAATCGTAGGATGGTGATCCGAATGGGAAGTTGCATCCACCTATGGTATTCATCCACACATTGACTTTACCCAATGGTATTCATCCACCCATGGAATTTACCCATGGGTGAATCAATACCATGGGTTGATGTCACATACAATACCACGAGTGGATGCCACTTTCAATACCATGGGTAAATTCCATAGGTGGATGAATACCATGGGTAAATTCCATTTGTGGATGAATACCATGCATGGATGAATAACATAGTTGGATGTCATTTAATGATCTGAATGGAAAATGGCATCCACCTATCGTATTCTCCACGCATGGTATTCATCCACCCATGGAATTTATCCATGGTATTGAAAGTGGCATCCAACCATGGTATTGTATGTGACATCAACCCATGGTATTCATTCACCCATGTTATTTACCCACCCATGGAAATTACCTGTGGTATTGTAACCAAAAAAGACAAAAGTTAGAAGTCAAATTTTGTAAAAGGATAGATTGTCCACCACAATGTAGCTTTTACAGATATTCTTTGTTTTAACAAAAAAAGTTTTTGTGGTTTTGTTTATTGGGTGTTTTCCAATTTTCTCCTGGCATTTCAAATTTTCAGATCTTGGGGGCCTCCCCCCCCCCACCAAGACCCATTACAATTTTTTAGATCTTGGGGGCCTCCTCCTAAGATCCGGCTTAGTGGTATCATATTTAGGTTACGTTTCCATGGAAATGAGGGTTTGAAGAATATTTCAATTTCATCATTTTGCATCAATATTCAACAAACTTCATGCACATGCTACGACCTCCACAATATGAAGATTTTTTTCTTTATCTTTTTTGCAGGATTTTTTTGGGCGGCAAGTTTGCAGATCATATCTGAAAATTTTACAAAAATAATAATTCAGATCTGGATTCCTTTCAAAACAATACCCAAATTCAAAAAAAATAATTTTGAATCAGAGTTCAGATGAGGGAGATATTGCTAATTTACAATCAGCTATTTTTTCATAATTTTTATGATGGCGGGATAGTTCCAGCGTGAATCTAAGTTTCCAAACTATCTAGATAGGGATTTCTATTAAATGGGAAGATGCAAAATAGTCATTTCTATTTACAAAAATAGTTCATAATAAATATTTTGAGTTATATTGAACGATTTATGCCCATTTTAAATTAGGATCAACATTCAGAGCAGGTTTCCTTTGGAGACATGCCCTCCCATCCCATTTTAGTAGGCACCTACTTCACATTCATCAGTTTCAGAATAGCAACATCCAACATGGGTTCTTCGTATATGTTACCCCCCACTCAGGTGATGTAGAGACATGCTACTTCATCACCAATCAACATCACGGTTTTGGGTCAAGCGCACAAAATCCTTGTCTTCAAAGTCCATTTGTTAGGCCACACATTGTTAGTATCACAGTTGATCACAATCATTATAGGGTATCTCTATCCTCAGATCTTCATTTTTCATGGTTATGGGTCATCCACAAATCCACTTCATCAAAGTCCATTTTCTAGGCCACACACTGTCAGTATAACAGTTGGTCACAAGCATTACAGGGTATCTCTATCCTCAGATGTTTGTTTTTCATGGTTATGGGTCATCCACAAACCCACACTTCATCGAATTCCATTTGCTAGGTTGCACACTATCAGTATCATAGTTGGTCACAATAATTATAGGGTATCTCTATCTTCGGATCTTCCTTCACCACGGTTATGGGTTAAGCACACAAAAACCTTCTCTTTAGTGGCTCTTCATATTCAACACAAGATTCTTTGAGGGGAAATTCATGCAATGGGGACCATTGATTCTTATGGTGAGAGGAATGATCTAAATGGAAAATGACATCCACCTATGGTATTCATCCACCCATGTAATTTACCCATGGTATTCACCCCCCCATGGAATTTACCCATGTTATTGAAAATGGAATCCACCCATGGTATTGTATGTGACATCAACCCATGGTATTTACCCACCCACGAAATTTACCTATGCTATTGTAACTAAAAAAGATTATAATTTAGAAGTCACATTTTGTAAAAGGATAGATTGTCCACCACAATGTATCTTTTATAGTTATTTTCTATTTTAATAAAAAAAAGTATTTGTGGTTTTTTTCATTGGGTGTTCTCCACTTTTCTCCTGGAATTTCAAATTTCTAGATCTTGGGGGCCTCCTCCCAAGATCCAGATCATATGGTTAGCAGTAGAACTTGGGAAAAGGAGGAAAGAGGCATACCTTTCTCAATTTTTGACCAAATGAGGTTAAGAAAGAACCAAAACAAGGGTTTTTTATTATTCTGGAGCCACTGGAGCTATTATATGTACATTATGAGCAATGTAACTTGATGTAAACACTAATTTTTGGAGCATAATGGAGGAGGCCCAACAATTGGAAGTTGGACCAGGAGATGTAGCCCAAGAGGGGTGAACTCCTTTATCATTTATTGTCTTGTGTTTGTTGTTATGGTACTTTTATCTTTGATATTTGTTGCATAATTGATTTTAAAAGCATGTTATATGTTAATTATTTGACATAATTATTTAAGGACTCCACAAAAATTTCACATATAAATTGATTTAAACCCTCAAGCATTTCATTTGCAAATTGTTAAGAAATATTCAAGTTTCACATACATATCAGTTTGCTATCAGAGAACAAGGTTTTTATTGTGAAGATTCAATTTGTTTTCAAGTTGTTGTTCTCATGCTTACAAGGTTGAAGCTCAAGAGAGGAAAAGGAGAATTGGTGGAGTCAAGAACTCAAATTGTCTCAAGGAGAAAAAATACTCCTCAAGCTTCAATAGTTATGGCACATGAAGAGGGTCCTGAAGGGATGTATGAAGATGAGAAGACCTTCAGAAAAGCATTCTTTGAGATGTTAGAGATGGTTAAGGTTTTGTTAGGAGGAGAGGAATTCTAGATTGTTTGGAGAGAGCTCAAAATATCATGGAGAAAAAAGAGACAGGCCTCCAGAAGGAATTGGAGAGAATGGTGAGAAAAGACTACCTTCACCTCCATCATCATCCTCATCTTCATCTTCATCCTCACCTTCAACTTATTCTACCCTTTCACAAACAAATCCAAATTCCCTAGGAGGTAATGGTAAAAATCCTTTACTTAATCTTTATATTAAGTTTGAATTGCCTATGTACAATGGAGAGGTAAATGCAGAAATATTAGACAATTGGATTTATCAAATTGAAGTGTATTATAGGATACAAAGAATTCAAGATGATGAAGCCAAGATTCAGCTTGCTTCTCTTAGATTGGAAGTTGCATCACTAATTTAGTGGGAATCCAAAACACAAGAAGACATGAAGAAACATGGTAAGGTTCTATCTTCTTGGACTAATTTTGTTGCTGAAATAAGAAGGTTGTTTTATCCATTAGCATATATGTAGAGAGCCATTATGGATTGGCATAACTTTAGGTAAGCTAAGGGGAAAAATGTGCAATATTATACTCAAGAGTTTAGGAGGAGAGCCTTAACATTAGGTATACATTTGTCATCACAATATATTTCTCTCAAATATATTGGAGGTTTACATGGTTACCTTAGACACACTATTCTCATGTTTAACCCTACAAATTTAGATGAAGTTTGTGTATAGGCCATCCATCTAGAAGCAAGAGGGAAACATGTTTCAGATGAGAAAAGTGAGATTTCCCTTGAGTCTGGAGAAAAGCCAAAGGGTAAGTTTAAGGGAAAAGGGAAGAATAATGCTGCCACCGAGATGGAGAAATACAAAATCATATGTAAACATTGTTCCAAAGATGGACATGATGAAGATCATTGCTGGAAGCTTCATCCAGAGATGAGACCCAACAAGCTTAAAAACAAGGAGAAGGAGAAAACAACTGCAACTATACAACATTATATAGGTTCTGATTCCGGAGATGAAACAAAGATCACAACAATGGGCTGGAAAGGTAAGAACATTGCAAGTATTAGTCCTTGAAGTTGTCTCAATGATACTCAAAATGAAGAAAAAAGAATAGAGTTTTTCCATGTTAGAGTTGCTTCAAATCATACTAAATTTGATGCACTATTTGACAGTGGTTCAAAAGCAAATCTTGTTTCTGAAGACATAGTCAAGAAGTTAAATCTAGAAACCATTCCTCATCCAAGACTGTATCCTTTAGGTTAGATATGTAAGAATGAAAATTTGCAGGTGACAAGGAAGTGCATACTTAGATTTGCAATCACTGCAAACTTTCTTGATGAAGTTGAACTTGATGTAGTTCTGCTTGAGATTTCTGGTTTTGTTTTGGGAAGCCCATGTCTTTATGATAGGAGAGAAATCTTTCATCGCCATGAGAATAAGTATCACTTGTTCAAGAATGGGATTGACTACATTGTTAGAACTCATAGTAAGAAGACGAGTTTGTCTCTTATGCATGCTGGACAAATGAAGAGAATTGTGATTGCTAGTTAAAAGTTTTCTTTGTTAATGTTCAAGCATAAAGATGTTGTGAATGAGGCCTTTCTAGGAGATACATCAAATGTAAAATATGATTTCACTGATGTTTCTAATGGGTGTGATAACACGTTTCAGGAATCTAACAGGTTTCCTCCTAAAAGAGGTAAAAAAGATGAGGTAAAATTATAGCAGTATGCACCATTGTTGAACGGTGATGTCCACAAGATTCCAGTGCTAGAGAGTACAAAGGTCAAAGAGAAAGTGCCAAAGAAATTTGACAAAGAATGCATTGGGTTCAAAATTTATTCTTTTGGGTTTCAAAAAGTGTTGTCTTCAAAATGGGATGGTGCATGGCAATGATGATCACATTTAGTCAAGAGTCGAGCCAAGCACAAGGCAAGACAAGCTAACGCATCGTCATGTCAACAGTGTTCAAGGTGAGAAGAAATTGAAGTTGTTTAAGTTTCCTTTGATCGACAATTGAGGAGGAAATGTGTCTGATTCTTCAAGGATAAATTTTTGTGTTGTATATTCTGGGAAATTTCAGCATGATGGTATCTATGATAGTGAGACAAGGTCTCCAAAATCATGGAAAATTATCAGTTTTCATGAAAACCTCAAATTGTTAAATTCAAGAAAATTTCAGTAGGTTCAGACTTGAAGGGTGAGGGAGTTGTACCCTCATCTAATTGTTCAATAATAAAGAGATTTTGGAGGTCCAAAAGCTTCCATTGGGGAGGAGTGCTTCAATGGATCAAAAATATTCTCAAAAATGAAAGTGTACAACAGAGTTCGAAATCTGAACGACTGGATAGATCTCAATGATCTCAATCCAACACAAGTCATTTCGTTCAAAAAAAACACTGTATGCTCCTAGAAACGTGATCTGTTCATTTGTGGAAATAAATAAAATTTCAAAAAGGTAGTTTGTAGGATTGCCCAGTCAGTAATATATATAGCTAACTGGGCCTACTGATAGGGAAGTGACTGGACAGAAGACCAATCATCTTTGGACACATGGTAGCTGATGGGTGTTGGTGTGGCACAATTTGATTGGGTATAGGTGGATCAATGAGGGAGTGACACATGGCCCTATCAAAGGCTGCCACGTGGCCTCCTCATGCTGGGGCGGAATTGCAACTCCAAAATTTCGAAACCAAGACCTCATTCTAAATAACCAAATGCCACACCAAAGCGCTGCATTATGTTTCTTGTTATATGGGCAAACAAAAAAAGTTATAAATTTTATGGTTAGGCGCATTTATGGAGGGGTCGCACTAAGGAATAACCCTTGGCCACCCCAGCACCATAGGACCACGGACGGGGGGCCAAGGGCTAGTCACTAGCCCAACCCATAGTCACGGTCATGCCCAAAATGTTAATGCAACACATATACCCAACGCAAAGATCCGATCCATATGCCCAACATGTCGTGACCAAGTGCTAATAGGAGTGCAGCGGAAAGGGGGACGGCCCAAGGTCTTATGGGTTGCATGGAACTAGGGGTATGTTATCACTCAGGTTGTTCCCTCAGAAAATTCTACGAAGGGAATATGGCCTAGGTAACCACAGACCAATCTTTTAGACACGGATTCTAGCCAATTTGTATCCAGAGAGGGCTCTCTCTTTATAATTTAGCTTTGTTTTTAAGTATGTTAGGCTAGTTATGAAGTACAAGGGTTTTTGTTTTGAGTTTGGATGGTAATATTCAATAGAACAGGAGTGTAGTTCTGAGAAGTTCAGTCCATTGGGCTAATGGAGTCTATGGGGAAGAACTGCGGGATATGGTTTCTCTAACTGAGGAAGGTACTACAGAGCAAGGTAATCAATGATGGAACAATTTATAAGCTGGAATCAGATGGAATGGAGTCAATGGGTGAAGGGCAATTAAGAATCCTTCATCATGTTGACAGAGGGAAAGTGAATGATTATGACCAAGAAGCAATTAAGAATTTCTTAGCATTTAATCAATATGAAAGAACCAGGGGAAACAGGAGCAGTTAAGAATTCCTGTTTATGCTAATTCTGAAGAAAACATTAAAAATAATAGAGACTGAACACAGAGTGCAAACAAGCAAATTCTGAGTTATTCTTTTTCTCTATTATTCAGATCATGAAACATATATGATATAGTAAACTCATAAACAGTAAAACACAAGTTAGAAGAGAGTTATTGATCCATGAAATGATTCAAGAATTCTGCAGCATGGCTCTCAACATCAAATTCCACATCCAGAAAGTCTAGCGACAATTGATTCCAACAGCTTTTGTATTCAGAAAGTTTTCAGAGTTACAGAGCAGTTCCAAGAAATGTATCACCAACCCCGAATACTTCACTTGGGGAGGTATTTATACAAAAGTGTTTACAAAATATCTTTAAAGAGATAATATCTAGTAATAACTCATTCTACCAACTCAAGAGAAGAAATAAATGACCTTGAAAACAGGGAGGAATAAATGAAGAAGTAACTGTTGTTGTGCTAGCTGCTTTAGTTGGTAAAATATGTTGACTTTAGGCTCAGTGAGTCAGCTGGTAGTTGTTTTCCACTGGTATTCTGCACTGCTGCCTCGGCCTTCTTGGCTGTATTTAATTTTGCTTCAATGCGTTGTTGCCCGGCGTGATTCTCGTCCAGTCTTGCTTTCCGCTTTATGGCACGTAGTATAGACTTCCGCTTTTCCAAAGATATAAGAGGAATCTAAGATATGCCTATAGGATCTCCAACATGCTTTGCCACCAGTGCTCCTCTATTAACTTATCTCTTTGCAGCTTTCTCAAAGTTTCATCAGCGTCTGTGTACCTGTAGAAATTAGGCTGGACTATAAAAAGATGTTTCACTTCATGCACAATATAAAATAGATTTTCTAGATTGTTATAGAGTGTTTGGCCAGATGGAAGGGCCTTCTCTCCTGAAGAACTTGATGAAGCATTTTCTTGATCAGCAGCATGTTTATTTAACCTGTGTGTGTACTCAACTTGTCTCAACAGGCATTGATTACTTCCCAACAGACTTGGCAAGCCCCTTTCATGCAACACTGAAAATCTTTCTGTAAATGAATCTATCTCTACTTGCATGTCTTGGCACCTCCTCTCCAAATTCTGCATCAGGGTTCTCATAGTCAGAAATCTTTTGATTATTAGAATGGTGCTTGTCCTGTCTCTGATGTCTAGTGCTGCTAGTTCTTTACTGGTTTTAGTGTTTAAAAAATGTATTAACCTGTTGGCTTGCTCTGGCATATGTCCCAATAAAGTCTTGGCCCTTTGAATTTCCACTTGGGCTGCTACTATTAAGTCAATCTGCTCATATATAGCTTGAATAGATCTCCACACATTACAAATGGATTCACTGATGTTAGCCCACAAAATGCCTTTGATTTATCCTAAAGGCTTATCTAAAGAGAGGTCCTTTTCCAATGCTTTTACTTTGTTCCCTAATGGCTTCACCTCTCTTGTCTTTTCTGCTACAGTCATTTTAGATTTGTCATAGCTTATTTCTAACTTAGCCAATTTTTATTTGGTCTCTTTCAACTCTGACACTTGTAGTTTTAATTCCTCCATGGCTCTTATTAATTCTTCAGTAGTCATAGATGTATCGATGCCAGGAGTTGTTGTTGTTGCTGAATTTCCCGTAGTTGTTTCTATTGTGGCTGCTGGAACAGTGGGAGGCACTGCTGTTGTAACTATAGGAGGAGCAGTTGTGACTGTTGGAGCTATTTCAGGTGGCTGGGAGGTTGACTCTCCATGCTTTTCTTGTAAAAATTTCTCCAATGCATGCTCTGTCTCACCTAATCTTTGATTCATCCTCATCAGCAAGTCCATCATGTCCTCCTCTGCTTCTTGCTGCACAACTTCTGTGGTTTGTGGATGCATAGTAATAGGGAGCTTCAGTTGCTTCCTAAGGGCTGAATGTCTTCTTCCTTATTTTTTATTAATGCCTTTATGCCTTTGGCATCTTTGGGATCATGTCCTAGCTCAATGATGATCTCTTCCAAGGATTTGATTCTGTTATCTTTGGCTAAAGAGGAAGCCTTTTATAAATCCAATTGGGCAGAGGTATTATTCAATGAATTATGCAATTTGTGAGCCAAGAATGCTTTATCTGCCAATGTGGAGTAGACCATTTCTCCGGTTTTCTTATGCAACTCAATCTGGTCCATTGGATGAATGTCTTTAGCTAACACTTCTAGATTGGTCCTGATGTAATCAGCAGCTAACTATGGCTACTGCATTTTGGGCTTAAAGTGATTAAGGATCATTTTTCCTTCTTGAATGTCATATGCTGCCATTGACCTTTGTTGATTTGTGGGGGAAATCTTTAGCAAGTGATTATAAAGTTGAGTTCTTATTGGGTCATTCTTTGCCTTTATCTCAGTAAATGTCCTCTTAATTTCAGAACCTTGCTTGCTTTGTGGCTTGGTGGATGAAAATTCCACACTATGTTGTCTTTCAATCTCCTGCCTGTGTGAACTGGCTGATGTTTCTATGACAAGGGATGTATCCTGGCTGACTATTCTCTCTCCCCTTAAACTGTCTGTGGTCTCCTCAATAAACTCCTCCTCTGATAGGGGGTTTAATCTTTGCCTTTTCTCCCCTGGTTTCTCTGCAGAACCATTGATCGGTGTATCTTCTTGTCTGTCCCTTTTCTTGCCTATTTCCTCATTTAAAGGAGTTTGTAGTGCAGGGATTTCAGGTTCCTTTGTTTGTGCTGAAGGAACTTTCCCTTGGCCTTTTTCCTTTGATGTAGCTGGTTGTTCTGTCATTATTTCCTACTCTGTGTCTATTACCTCCTTGCCCTTTGTTGACCCTGTGCTGGCCTTTTGTGTGGGTTGCTGAGAAGTCTCAGCAAAAGATGTATCACCTCCTGTGTGCTGAGGCAGTTTCAAGGAAACCTGTCCAAAAGAGTCCAAGTCAAGCGTTTTTTCAAGCTCTTTCATGGCTTTTTCCAATTTCTCTTCCTCAGTAATTTCTTCAAATAATGTACCTTCTATCCATTCTTGTTGATTAGCATACTGTTGGATTTGAGGGATCTCATGATGAATGTATGTTGACAGCCTGTTTTTCACTCTTCTTTCACTTATGAAATGATTGGGGTCATATGGTGCCCAATAGAAACTTTGTTTCAACTTAAGTTTTTCCCTTAAAATCTGCTCAGCTTCCTCCCATGCTTCCCTCTTATGGACAATAAAGGGGCCTAGTTGGTTTTTAATTTTCAGCTAAGCCTTTTTTTTAGCATTGCAAAAGTGTGTGATATCTGCATTGATCATCTGCCTAAAATACTCTAAAGCAAATAACCTCATAGGTACATACTTGGGCAATTTGAAAGGGCATAGCTCACATCCATAAAATCTGAGTTCTGTGTGATTCTAGTAGAAGTACCAATCACCTATCTTGTAATTTTTGGAGAGCTGTAAAATCTTTTGCATATCACCAGAGAGCCTAGCAGGAGGAGTTCTCATTAATAGAGAGGAGGCTAGATGTATAAACAAGTCAATGAATTCACAGTAGGTATAAGGGGAATCATGGACCTCGTGGAAGGCTAAAGTCCAAAATATCACAGACCTTCACTTTGCTTTAGAATCCAATTTTCTGATGGGAAACTGAAAGCTCACTGTTTGATAATAGAGAAACAGATGATATATATAAGAGGTATACTTGAAGACTCCTCTGTCTAGACTCATGAATTGCTCATGTATCTTATTGGCTATGAAAGTGGCATAATCATATTTGACAGCAGGGGGCTGTCCTAGAGTAAATATGGACAACAAAACTAAGGTGGTCTCATCAAAAAATTCACTGGTTTTAAATCCTAAGATGTAGGATATCATGTCAACAAGGAATCTTCCTGCTTCAGTGAACCAACAATCCAGATAAGGAGGAGGTTGCTAGGGTTGGCAATCTGGCTTCATAAATAATTGAGCTATTCTGGTTATCTCTGAATTTGGCAATTTAGCACCTTGGTCAAGCAAGAAGCTCATGGAAAGAGTAGTTAGAAGCTAAGTGGGCTTGAAGTGTAGTATCTCATTTATGGACTCAGGAGTAATGTAAAACAAGACATTTCCAGATGGGGTCATAACTACTCTTTGGGTAGGCTCATAATTGGCACAACATTGGTGGATAATATCAGGGAATATATTTACTAAGGGGAGGTAGTACATGGGCATGTTGGATTCCCATATTCCGTAGACATCAGTATTGCTTCGGTAACTATTCCTAATTTCACAAAATGCTTGGAGGTGGGGCTTGTGACCAATTAAGTCCTTAATCTGAAAATCCCTATCAACCAGGGCTAACCATTCCAAGTCTTTGTGTGGTACATTGAGGGGCACAATATTGAGGGCCACGGGCGTGGGGGCTTTCATGTTTTCTCACTGTGTTTTTAGTTGTGGAAGTCGGTTTTTTGTGGGAAAAACGGGCAAAATGGGAGTTGTTGTGAATTTCAGCGGGCTAGCAGACCATTCTGTTCTTGAATTTGGCTCTCACAAGTATAATTTTACAGAGGAAAACTAAAAACGTAGGTTTGAAAGGTGTAATAGGGTAAATACATGTGTTTTTGGACGCACACGAGAGTAATTTGCAGGTTAATTGACGAGCAGCAGCAAGAGACTGGTCTTTGCTGGTCGGGGTGGCAGATTGTAGCTCGTGCAGCTGCTTGGATGTTAATTTCTATGCAACGGTTTTGTAAAAAAAACGAATAGAAATGAGAGAAAATGACACTTTTATGGGTTTTTAACAAAATTTCGGCTTCGCAGGCTTTTGGCGCTTTTGGGTTGAATGACATCAGCATGATGTAATGTTTTGTCGTGACGCGGGGTACGGAGGGTGACGTGGCGGATGACGTGAGGATGACGTCATCGGGCAGGGTCAGTGGAGGGCGGTAAGTGGTATTGGCCCACACTGCTTTATTGGCTAAGGTGGTATCGAAGGAGGGGCAGCGAGTATGCCGGGAGGGCACCGCGTGTCCCTGGTACGGCGGGAATACCGTTGGCTCCCCAAACGGTAAATATTGGATGGAGGGGGGTGCGCAATATTGATCTAGGCCGTTGGATGGGGAGGCCCAGATCCAACGGTTGGCGGTGAATGGAGCTGGTGGATGGATACGGCGCGGGGCCCATTCATTATTTTAATGTTTTATCACATATCAGGGTGATTTTACCATGGGTTTGTAATGTAGCGGGATTTGTGATATGGTTCGTTAATTAACGTGAGGTTAATTAACTCCTTATACGCGTCGGGGAGGGTTATTACAAGGTCTATGATAAACCTTGGATCCCATATAAATATTAACATATGGCTATAATTTAGCCGGGGGTCGGGATAATAAAGTTTGGGGTTTTTATTGCATAGTAATATTAATATGGGAGAGGGAAATAGCTCTAGGGAGTTAAATAGTACAAGTTAGTAGTTAATATGGATTTTGAAGTTGAATGCGCTAAGCAGAAAGTTCCATAACTTAGGGAAAGGGAAAAGACAAAAGGTTTTACACAATAAATGTGGCTTTGTGCCTAAGCAAAGTTGTGACTTCACTTAAACTTTTCATGAAACAGAGTGATCTAGGAATCTTGAGTAGATCTCAATATCCTTGGGGGGAGGTTAGTGAGTGATTTTGGGAGAAGTGTGAAGGGAAGTTAGACATGCTTCACCTGATTTGTAGCCCACTAGCTACCATGGTACTTCTGATAACAAAATGATGAACATCTTTGAGGGATAGAATTTAACCATAATCATGCTTCTGCAACACCAAAACTGCCTACCCAGCCTATTATTCCTAACATTTTTTCTTCCTTTATTTATGGGTGCACTTGGACTAGCAGACCCTTTCAATATCCTTTTCTGTTTCATTGGAATCCTATCTAAACCTACCTTTATAACATCCAAGGGCTCAAATTTAGTAGTTGAGCTCCTTTTCTTTTTTAGCTAGCTATTCACCTGCCAAGGTTGAACAGTTTGGACAGGTTTCATTCTCTATCTCTAAGACAAGTAAATTCAAACATGAACTGACCAAGATTAAGCTATTTGGCCATTCATCAATGGTGGCATGAATCAGCAGTTGCATACCATAAGATCATTGCAAAAATAGAATAGGATTGGCCTTTTGGACTTGCACACTTTCCTGGTCCTTTGTTTGGGGTTCATTTCTTTCATTTTTTCTTTTGACCATCTCACTTTTCTTGCCCTTTGATTTTTCTTTTAGGGCATACCCTCTTTACCTTTTTTTTAACTTTTTTGATTCCTTGGGAATATGGAAAACCTTAGCAACCAGCCAAAGGTATGAACATATTAGAGCTTTTCAATGTCAATGGTGAAAAGTGACACCTATTGATATAGGAACCTAACAGTGGCTCCACTTGGGGATGGCTTTTCTTGATGAAAAGTCAAGAACAACAGGTCAGATGGCCTTATGTACAATTCTTGTTGCATTCTGAAATTTTTTCTTTGATTTAAGTGAACAAACTGTACAGAGGACCATGTAAAATATGCACATCTCTCATGAGCTGATCCAAACAATTAGACCTCTGTTTTTTCTCTGAAATTTGCTTTTTTTGGTTGTTTTATTATACTTATAACAATTGTAGTTTGTGAAGCTTAGGGCTTTCACTTCGGGTTTAACTTCAATAAACTTGTTGTCCAATCCAAGCCTTGACATTATTAAATATAAAGTATGTATAGGTTAAGACAAAAATACCTCAGACAGTTGGATCAAAACAGTGCTTAAGCATCTGGCCATTAACTGGCCCTCCCTCTGCTTCTTCACCATCCAAGCTATTTAAAAAATAAGTGTTTTTCCTTGTACAGCTTGGATGACAAAAGGTCCTCTCCATAGGAAGTCAAACTTCCCATGTTTTCCTTTATCTTCTCTCCTTGAGTCCCATTTCAAAACCTTGTCTCCAATATAAAAATCCTCTGCTTTGGTCCTTTTATCAAATATCTTCTTTAGCTTTTCTTGTAGCATTTGAGATCTCTGATATACTTCCTCTCTGGTCTGTTGTAGATGAATAGTTTGATTTATACTTCTCTGAATGTCATTGGGTTCTGCCTACACTTCTTGTAGCAATTTTATCACAGGGGTGCCTAAAGATGAAGGGAAAATAGCTTCCATGCCATAAACCAATTCATAGGAGCTAGTTCCAATTGATCTTTTTCTAGTCAATCTGTCTGCCCATAGTGCATTGATAAGCTTTTTATGCCATTTTTTCTTGTTTTCTTCCAGTACTTTCTTAATGATATTGAACAGGATTTTATTGGATGACTCAGCTAAACCATTACCTTGAGGGTAATAGGTTGTGGAATGGCCTAAGGTAATGTGGTACTTGTGACAGAAATTTATCATTCTCTTAGATTTGAAAGAAGCGGCATTGTCAGTGATAATCTTCTCAGGACAACCAAATCTAGACGGGATGTTGGTTTCTAAAAATTGCATGATGACTGAATCATTGGCTTGCCTATAAGGGATGGCCTCTATCCACTTGGTGAAATAGTCAGTGGCAGTCAGGATCCATTTATGTTGGCCAGAGAAGGGAGGATGGATTTCTCCAATAAAATCTAAACCCCATTGTTGGAATGGTCTTTCAGTGGATATGGGTTTAAGAGGTAGAGGCAGAAGTTTCCTCTTGCCTTCAAAGATTTGACACTTATGGCAAGAAGTTACAAACTTTTTTACATCAACAAAGAGGGTGGACCAATAAAATCCAGCCCTTACAATTTTATCAACAGTTGATTCTCAATACAAATGTCCACCACAGTCCCCTGCATGCAATTATTTCAGCACTTTGTCAGTTTCATCCTTTGTTAAGCAATTCAATAAAATGCCTTCATGATTTTTCCAAAATAAAGCATTATCTAAAATATAGAATTTTGAAGCTTTCCGTTTCAAAAACCTTTTATTGGTTCTGGATAACCCTGTAGGAGCCTGCAGGTTTAGCAATACATAAATTATATCAGCATACCAAGGTGAATATAAAAAGGCTTGATTGATCTGTGGAGTCACCATCTCGTGTTGATTATCCAGTTCATTGATATCAAGGGCTTGAAAATTGGTTTCAGTCATAAGTTTAGCTAATCCTTGTCCTTTTATCAGCTTTGTTGGTTTGATTTCAATGTCATATTCCAAAATGTTGGCTATCCACTTGCCACGTTTGCCTTCGATTCCTTCCTGAGTTAGGATATCTTTGAAAACAGTATTTGGCACATAAGCTATTACATGAGAGTATAAGATATAAACTCTGAAGTCCTTAATAGCTTTTACAAGGGCATAAGCCTGTTTTTCGATGATTTGATATTTAAGAGGCGCATCTCTGAGTGCTTTGCTGAAAAAAGCTATGGGTTTTTCACACCCCTGATCATCGTTTTGCAATAAAATAGCAGCAATAGTATCTTTCGCTGCAAATGAGAAGATTATGAATTCTCTATCAAATTTCGGGCTTGTAAGGACTAGTGTTTTAGTTAAAGCCAATTTAATTTCATCAAATTCTTGTCTGGCCTCTACTATCCACTTGACCTTGGAATCCTTCTTTAACATGTTGTTCAACAATCTGATTAATTCAGCTAGATTAGGTATGAATCTTCTCAAGAAGTTGATTTTCCCTAGAAAGGCTTGAAGTTCTTTGATGTTTTTGGGGTGAGGAACTTGCAGAATAGCTTGTATTCTATCTGGATCAATTATAATACCATCTTTTGAGATGATGTGACCTAACAGTTTGCCCTCTTCTAGGCCAAATAATGACTTCTTCAGATTTAGTGATATGCCATATTTTCTGCAGATTAAAAACACTTACCTGAGATGATCTAAGTGTTGCTGGTCTGATTTGGAAAAGGCAGTGAGATCATCTAGGTATATAACTAGGAAATCATGAATTTCTTTAGCAAAAGCTATGCCCATTGCACGCTGGAAAGTTTCCCCTGCATTATTGAGTCCAAATGGCATTTTCACATATTTGAAAGTTCCCCAAGGTGTTGTAAATGCAGTCTTATCTTGATCATCAGGGTGCACTAAGATCTGATTAAAACCTGAGAATCCATCCAACAGTGAGATCCTAGAGGCACCTACTACCCTTTGTAAAATGTGGTCCATCTTAGGTAAGGGGTAGTGGTCTTTTAAAGAGACTTTATTCAGATTCCTCAAATCAACACACAATCTGATCTCTCAGGTTTTCTTCCTAGTTGGCACTAAGTTGGAGACCCATTTAGAAAATCTAATGGGTGCAATTATTCCAGCATCATACATTCTTTTGACTTCTTTTTCAATTAGAGGGAGGAGTCCAAGGTTGACCCTTCTGAGTTTTTGCTTGAAAGGTTTTTTATTTTCTTTGAGGAGTATTGTATGTTGGATCACATAAGTATCATAGGTCTTGAGATCTTCATAACTCCATGCAAAAACGTCCTGAAATTCTTTGAAAAGTTCAACATATTTAAGCTTTTGGTCAGGAGGCAAAGTTTTGGATAGTTTTATCATTTTAGGACTTTGTTCAGTTCCTATATTACAGTCCTCAATATCTGCATTTAGAGGTTGCATTTTGGGCTTCCTTGAGATATCATTAGCATCAAAAATGTCTTCCAGAGGTGTTAATCCTATGGGCAAATAATTTTCCTTTAAATCAATAACTTCAGATTCTCCTCCAACAGTTTCATCAAAGTCTATTTCCTTAAGCTCTTGCAACTCTTTGCTGGTAAATTTTGTTGGATGTAGTATTTGAGTTGTTGTTTCAGCTGAAATGTGTGTTTCAAAGGGCCACTAAAGTAGAGCATAGCGGGAGAGGAGAGCTGAAGAAGAGAATGCAATCCTCCGTTAATTCACTCAAGCACAATAAAATTTCAGGAAGCAATCAAAGGAGAGGAAGAGACCCTCGGGGAAGCCATGGTGATGGACTATGAAGATATGTCAAAGTTACACCAAACAGTGGCACCAATCTTGGCTATACAAGCTCAGATGGGAAAAAGAGTTGCAATGTTGAAGGAAGTTGTATTCGCTCTAGACATCATGCATGAGTGGTTTGTTAAATACCCAGGAGCACTAGCAGTAGTCCCAAAGAAGGATTCTATCACCATGCAGAACGCCAATGTTCAACTCCGCATCAAGATCCATTAAAAAGACAAACTAGCCAAATATGTGAACAGGTTGTTGGCTTCATACAAACACCTTTTCAAAGGCCTAGAGTCTATGATCCAAATTCATGGAGTTCCATCTATTGGAGAAGTCGGACATGTAAGGAAGCAGGAGGATATCTGAAGGGAAGTGCATGCCTTCATTGATACATATAAAAAGGAAATCCATGTAGAAGATATGCCCACTACTAAATAAAATATCACACACTATGTGGTGGAACCAGTAAGAATGTACACCAAACTGGTAACCTTGAATAACTAGGTGAACGCTAAAAGGACCGCCCTCATTCCAGATGCACTTGAATGCCTACACAGACATGATGAAGAACAATTGTAGATCACCCCCATTGCAACCGAGTACAAACTGTGGATCACGTACTTGATAGAGCAGCACAATCTGGACATCCCTAAACATACTATTGTTAAATTGATAGATTAGATTAACAACTTATTTTGTGATGTTTGTAATTTGATAGGATAATACATTTTTGGAATATGAAAGGTCATGAGGAAGTCCAAGAGTCACCAAGTAGTTGAAAGGTCATGAGGAAGTCCAAGAGTCAGAGGTAGGCCAAGAGTCACCCTCATTTGATAAATACACCCTCATGACACATTGTAAAGGAGTTTTAGCTGAGGACTTTTTAGGACATATTGTTTGAGAGAACTTATGCTCTTCTAATTGATGCAAGGATTAATTGTCATGTTCCACTATTGGATGCCTCAAATATTTTATGTCATAATGGCATGAGTATTTTCTCTTGATGGATCAGATGTTCCTGAGAGTTCTTTTATGTATGGTCTGTTCATGTGTTGTCGCATACTACAAAGCTTGTGCTACTACATGTGGATGGTATATGATTTTGTTGGGTGTGGAGCCTGATTGTCTTCCATATTTAGAGGTATTGCCACATTGGACCCCATTTTCTAACGTGGCGGCAATGCCACCCATAAAATTTACGCCACCATGGGGTCTGGGGGGGTGACGGCGATTATTTTGAGCCCACCCCTGGCAGGGGATTGGGGGTAGTGCCCCCGAAGCTAAAAATAGATGTAAAATTGCCTTGTAAAATGTTGTAATTTCATATTCAATCTGTGTCATTCATTAGGCAAGATCTGACGGTAGAAGTTATGTTTAATTTAGGGTTTTTTTCACTAGAAGGCAACCCCTCCGTATATATGAGGGAATTTTATTGCGTCTATGTATATCTATATTCTCAGCGAGAAAGAGAGAGGAGATTGTGTGAGATCGAAGAGGGAATTACAGCGAATCTGTTGTAGGTTGTATCTCTTCATTTTGTTGGAAAATATAAAAGGAAGGATTGGTTGTTTCTCTATGGACGTAGCCCAAATTGCGTGAACCATGTATATCTGTGTCGCTCTTATTTTATGCATTTTCTGTGTTTATATTTCTGCAATATATTTTATGTGTTCCATTGATCTGTAATATATAATTTTCTAACAGATTTTATAACTCTATGCTAATATTGGTGAATTGTTTCGTCGATATTGGCATAATCTATCATTGACTATATGTTTGCTTATGCGTGTAGATGTTTTATTTCTATAAACTTATTTACATTTGTTATGCAGTTTATCTTATGAACATGATTCTTATTTGAAGTTTGCTGACAGTTACTTTACGTAAGGTTTATGTTTTTTTATAACTTGCCTATTCATGGTATGCACGTTATAAGATATTTGTTGATTACTTCCTTGTGTTTATTGAATTTCATGTGTTCAATTGAGCCCGCATCTCACTTTCGTCTGAAGCAATCTCAACACATATGAATGGCATTCAGGCCTACATACTAGACGAGATCCCTAAATCAAATGGTGCATGGTCTAGTTGGGATCCTACACCGGGGAGATCCCCTTTGTTGTTGGTGGAGAATTCCAGCCCATCAACATATTTGGTACTAGAAGGAGGGCCATGGTAAGTACCAATCCACACCCTCATACTAAAGCTTCCTATCAAGCTAGTAACCAACCCCGCCACCCCATGCCTCTTGAAATACCATATATTCCCCCTTATGGTCTAGCTTTCATGATGCTCCAACAAGAAGTTTCCCAACCTCCCCCTCTTGAAGATGTCCCAGGGGGACATGAACTTCCCCTTTTTTAAGTCACCAACGAACAACTTAAGGCCATGCACCCTATTACTTGACAATTCGCCAGGGGTTTGAAATGAATTCCTACCAGTAACTCCCTATCCAACCCTTGCACCTCCACACCTCATCACATGCGTCAAGGCATCCTGGTTATCTCCATATTGCAGTTAACTGAGGTAACACTAGATGACTATGTGGACATTATTGAAAGGCTCTCCATCGAGGGGTTGGACAGTCCTCTCAAAGATGAAGGAGAGGACCCTAAGAATACATTCACTGTAGAAAACAACCAATCATGATAGGGAGGTATGTAGGGAAAAAATCAATGGCCCCCTGAAGGTACCCCTATCAACAACCAACCTTTGAGAGAGAATACTGAAGGGACCCTAGGGCAGGGGACCAAATATCACATTAGAGACTACATTAACTTCTACAACAATCATCGACTCCTCATATTTTAGGAGAAACTAAGAAATTTCAAGAACGTGAGAAACACCAGAGACCTAGGACACCTCAGAGTGCCCCGAGGGGAAGGAAAACATCCTCCTCATATTAGTGGAGGGTCAGGCATCGATGGTGAATCAGAGGGAAATGACAATCACCTCCTATTTCCTCCCCGACCTAGAGGCAATTTCCGCCAACCATTGGCCTAGATGGCTCAATCCCCATTAGGTGTTAGGGACCAACTTCATGACATGCCTCACCATCCTAAGAAACAACTCCAAAAGTTAGACCCTGAAAAGGGAACCTCGACTGATGACCATATTATAAACTTCTACCTAGCATTGCAAATGATGATGATAAGGCTACCACTTGGTATGGTCACTGCTAGTTGCCTCCATCCGAACTTGGGAAGAATTATGGAAAACCTTTCTAGATAAGTTTTCAGAATACAAGACACCTTCTATTCTCCTCACCATGCATAGTACGTTAAAATACCATAAGAAGGAGAAGCTGAAATATTTCGATCAACGATTCACCACCATTTTGAATAAGTTCTCGACTAATGTGGCCCCTGATGACTCCATCATGATCGATTATTACACTAGGGCCCTACCGCGGGACATTGGTGTGTTTGTTAAACATGAATCAAAACTCACCCTAGTGGAAAACTTTGCTACAGCCTTAGAGGTCAAAAAGGATCTTCTCTCTATCAGCGCCCTTGAGCACGATTCACGGGAGGAGGAAAACCCATCTGCCAAGAAAAACCAAGCCTCATCTAGTAAACCCATCTATAAAGACAAAATTTCCTTTGATTTTGAAGGATTGGCCAAGTCCCTAAAGCAGCTAACTAATGAGGTGTCTGAATTTAAGAGAAATTTGAGTGACACTTCTGGAGGGGGAAAACCTGCTAAACTCTTTCTTCGAAAAATGAACAACCCCCCCCCCCCCCACCCCCTAAAACACCTTATTGATCTAGTATGAACTTCAATGTGGAAGAACTAGGAAAGGAAAAATTCTACACTTTCCATCAAGCCTCTCATTCTAAGAAGACATGCCCCCAATGGCTCCACAACATGACTGCCATAGTAATCCAAATTTTAGAAGATCAGGCCACAAGATAGGGTGAAGAAGCAATTAATGACCCTAAAGAGAAAAACTCCCCTCCCAATGACGATGCTCCTTCTACCATGTTATTCTTCGAAGTCATCTATGGGGGATAATTTATGACCACTCAAGAGGCCATCGTGCGGGATACCCCTCCCCCGAAGCCTCCCAAAATCTATAGTCTCGGGAGTAAGGGACATGTGTTAGATTCTACACTAGAAGATAAGAAAGGGGTTTTGTTAAGAAGGGTTCTTCCACCTGCTAACACTAGCTTGCCATCCACCCCTTTCCCCAAATGGAAAAATGACCTAAGCCCTAAAGAGTCCCCAATGGTTGGGAAAGGGGACACATCCACACCTAAAAGTTTAACCAAAGGGGTCAAAACTAAAACCACCTCGTTATCACAACACTCGTCAGAAGACACTTCGTCCGTAGACTTGGTTTACAATATTATAAGGGACATGAAGAAGATGTGGGCTAACATCTCATTGTATGAGTTGTGCAAGTTGACCAGTCAACACGAGTTGATCATTAAAACCTTTTCCACCTCTCCCAACCCTTCAAAATCTCCCTTGGCAGTCGGGACCAACTCATCAGGTCGATCCTAGGCTTTGATTGATCTGCAAGCCATTGTAAATTCCACAAACGTAAACTCGAGAGGTTCAACACCCCTTTCCTCTTCAACTTCAATATTTTGAACTACAATGTGCACAACTAACTCGTTTACTTTGGTGCATCAACCAACTACATTCCCTGCTCAGTCTGCAAGAAGCTAAACATCCACCCCGAAAAAATAAATGCTAAAATCATCCATTTGGATAGGTCACAGGTCCTAGCCATTGGTGAGTTGAATAATGTTATTATTCGTTTTTCTTCCATTTCTCGGGTGCATCAGTGCATTGACATTATTTTCATAGGCATCCCAGAAGCATACGGGTTACCCCTTAATAGAGATTGGTCCGGCAAGCATTAAGGCTACTTCGCCACAGAGTAGTCCCAGTTATGGCTACCCTACGATGGAAAGAATAATCAAATCAAAGTCAATAATGAGCCTTACATGAAACACACCATGACTGATATCGAGGGCTCTAATGAGCCGATCAGCTATGCCTAAGAGGAGTTGTAGGTGTGTTTCATCGAGACATTATTTGGTTGCTATCAGTCCCAAACTTTGACTATTCCTCTGGATGCCCAGTTGGAACTCCCATTGCAAACCTCGACCAATAAAAATTAAATATGCGTGTTAAACCTACATAACCCATGCAGCCTCAATATTGGAATCTGGACGTTATATTATGACGGATCCAAGACTCACAACAGAGTTGGAGTCGGTTGTGCCCTAGTAGATCCCAAAGGGGACAAATTCTTGACTTCTTGCAGGTTAGAGTTCCAATGCACTAACAACGCTGTAGAATATGAGGCATTAATCCTTAGCCTCAAGAAATCCATAGATCTAAAAGCAGAGTGTCCGAAGGTAATCAAGGATTCTGAAATTATTACAAGACAAGTACGCAACACAATTCATTGTTTGTGACCTCACCTCAAGAATTACCAGCAAGAGGTATGGTGTTTGATAAACTCATTTAAAGATTTCAATATTATTTTTTTCACTATATTTAATAATGCCACCACTGACACTTTGGCCAATGCAGCAGCTACATTCACACCCCATAGGGACATATTTTCAATTGAAATTGTTTATAAACCATCTGTGCCTAATAACATAACTAACTTACGCATTTTCAATGATGACCAAGAGATATTGGAGTTCATGACAAATGTCGAAGTGTTTAAAGAGATAGACATTGAAGGGGAGGAACATAAAAGGTCCCAACAAGAATAAGAGGACTCACAAAAGGGAAACCCTATACCTAAAGGAGTGGTCACATTAGAAAAATTGTTTGATTTATAGAATCATTTTCGAGGCCCGTCGAACACCAAGACACAAAGTTCAACCCTCTCGCACGAACAAATCAACCTCGGAACCAAATTTGATCACAAATGTGTCAACATAGGGCTAGGATGCCCCTCGAGGAAAGACAAGCTCTTATCATCCTATTTAAGAGGTATTGTGACATTTTCGCTTGGCCATATGATGAACTGAAAACATATGATCCACAGATGATCCAACATGTCATTCCTACGAAATAAGGGGCCAAGTAAAATTTGAGGAAGGTGCATCACGCATTATAACCTCTTATCCAGAAGGAACTCATGAAGTTTTCAAATACTTGCATTATTTTCAAGGTTAGACATTCTACTTGGGTTTCCAATATGGTTCCAGTACAAAAGAAATCTGGAGAAATATGTTTATGAGTCGATTTCTATAACCTCAATCGGGCATCAAATAAAGATAACTGCATGATTCCCTCCATGGAGCAGATTCTCCAAACCATCTCGGGATCAGAAATTTTCTCCTTGTTGGATGGCTTCTCCGGCTGCAATCAAGTCCTAGTAGTCGAACCAGACCGGATGAAAATGACCTTCAAAACAAAGTGGGGAACATTTTCATTTCGTTGTATGCCCTTCGAACTAATTAATGTCAGGGCACTTTTCCAAAGAACAATGGATATCACATTCTAGAGATTAATGGGCCAGAGTGTGGTGGTCTACCTTGATGATGTCATTGTTTTCTCAAAGAAAAAGGCTGACCACCTTCACCATTTGAAGAAGATTTTTGAACGGTGCCAGAAATATGGAATCTCTCTTAACTGTAAAAAGAGTACATTTGCAGTTTCCAAGGGAAACCTCCTTGAACATGTCATCACTAAAATGGAATCACTATTTACCCCGATTGCGTAAAGGCTATAACATAGATTCCTCCACCAAGAAGAAAAAACGGTATGTTGTCTTTCCTTGGTAAAATCAATTTTCTTCACAAATTTATTTCAGATTTTGAACAAATTGTCAAACTTTTGCAGAATATGATAAAGAAAGATTCATTTTTCAAATGGAATCAAGAAGAAAAGGAGTCTTTTGATCGCATCAAGAGAGCGATTGTTGAGGCCCCTTCCCTTTTCAGCCCGAATTTCAGTAAGGATTTCATCTTATACACTTTTGCCTCAGACTCGTCCTTGGCTATAGTCCTCATGCAAAAGAATTGCAACCACGATGAACGTCATATATCCTTCATGAGCATAGGTTTGCAAGGCACAGAACTCAATTACCCGGATATCTCTAAGTAGGCATATGCAGCCTACAAAGCAGTGAAACACTTCAGACTGTACATTCTAAAAAACCACGTCACAGTAATGGTCCCGCACCCAGCCTTCAGATCACTCTTCGTCCAACAAGAGATGGGAGAGAGGAGAGCCAACTAGATGACCTCCCTCTAAGAGTATGATTTTGATTTCAGACCTTCACACACAGTGAAAAGGCACAGGCTTTGTAAACTAACCACTGAGGTGGCAAATCAACAGGGTTCGGAGGCAGAAGGTTGGGACCAATAAAAACCTAATTTGCATCCTCAGGAAAACCTTGCTCTCTCACCAAAGAAACTGGCACAATGCATTAAGTAACGCCCTATGGGTTGATCGGGTCACTCCCGAACCATCCATTGGCACATCCCCATACTTCATGGTTTATGGGAAAGAAGCCATATTTCCGCCTAAACTTTATCTCCTCGCCCTCAAACTACCACAAGAGTCACAAGGCTCCCCTTGCCCTGCCATTGGAATTTGAATTGACACACTCCTTAGATTGGAAGAGAAGAGACTAAGGACCAAGGAGAAATTTGTTGTTCATGAAAACCAGATTAAAAAGTGGTTTGACAAAAAGTTTGTAGCAACTTGTGAATTTGGTATGGGCGGTCTGGTTCTTAAATGGGATCGGGCCCATGAGGACAAGGGAAAACACACCAATTTCCAAGCCTTGTGGATTGGTCCTTTCCAAATCAAAGAGAAAATTGGTCAACACACCTATAAGTTGCAAACCCTAGGAGGGTGGGTTGAACCCCTTCCTATGAATGGCCAAGACCTCAAGTTCTACTTCACCTAGCAGCCCTCAAGGTTGCTAGCCCCATATTGTACGATAGTTTTCCCTTGCTAGTTAGTTTGTTTTTATTTTTCAGCATAGTTTGTTTTCTATTTTCTTTGAAATAAAAGTTTGGGATGATAGGTAGAGGTTGGAATGGCCTTCTGATTTGGCTCCCACGGGCGCTCTACAAAACCGTTTGTTGACTGAACCTTAAGGCACAACCAAGACATAGTGTGAAAAATTGGTAGTAGTGGGGAACTTCACGGCACACACGACCACCTTTTTCTTGCATCGTCTTATCCTAGCTGCTTACATGGCTTGAAGTTTGCATTGTTATAGATCACCTGTTATTTTTTAGAATGAAGGGGAACTAAAGAAACCTTTTGAGCATACACACATTTCGAGAAAACAATAAGGTCCTTGAAAAACCAGAAACAACCTCTTTTCAAGTCAAATAAGTTGACATCCCTCATCTGCCCAGGCTTACAAAGCCACCCCAAATAAGTGAAAATAAGCACATACAAATAAGTGCCAATGAGCACATCTAATTAATAATAATAAGAGCTAAAGGACTGAGAAATGCTTCCTGAACAAAGAGGTGAGGCAACATCTCTGTCGGGGTACTGACCAGACTCGCTAGCAGCAGAGCAACATTCATGATTTCTAGGTAGTGACTCTACCGGGGTACTGTTCAAGCTCGCTGGCAGTGGAGCAACACTAGAGTACCATGACTACTATACCAAAAATACTTAAAGATCATATCATTACTTTAGCCTGCCTTTCCTTCATAGAATAACAAGAATTGACGTCCTATTCCATGTGTTAAAGGCCGATTTTTCGCAAAGTGGGATAGCCTACCAATGTAAAGGAGATACCAAAGTACCATCAGTAGGACCCGCATCTCTATGGAAACAACACTCATTCAGGTCCCCCTTAAGCTAGGCCATAAGATATCTTGAGATCCTGGAGTTCTCCTAGTGAATCGCTAATTGTTGTAGCTTCTACAACAACCCCTCCAAAACTTTCAAGCCCTTAAGGTTTTAGGAGCCCCTTTTATCGTGCAAGAGTTGTCTGCATCCTACGAATCTGTTCGAGAGCTTGCCAGACTAGAAAAGCCTCATAAGAACCCAAGTTTTCCTTCTAAGTCAAGTTAAGTTGCATTTTTTTCCAAGTAAAGTAGTCGCAACTTCATAATGCAACCTTTCCCTTCACATGTGACTGATGTAACCTATGCGACCTAAGAAGCCTAAGTCACTCAAGTTGCATATTTTAGATCTCAAAGATTGCGACCTTTGCATCCCTTGCGATCATGCTACCAACAGGTCCTTGAGTCGCAAAGGTCGCAATTGGAAATCAATTGTGACCACATGACCCTTGCAACCTAGCGACCTTCATAGGTCGCATAGGTCGCAAGGTTGCACTCCTCCCCCACTCAGGGACTTGCGACCCATGCAACCCCCACACCTGCGACCAAAACCATAAATATTAGGTCACCCTGACTCATTTGTAATGGCTCCATTGGTCGCATGAGATATGAGGGAGACTTGTGACTTGGGCGCACGCGCGATTTTTTTCCAGGTAGGTGACCTTTCACCTTCCCTGTAATCATTTTTCTCCATCCAAGTGTCATCCTCTTCCATCCCGACCCTCCACATTCTACCCTAGAGGGTTTTTATCTCCATTTTGGCCTAATTATTCACCTCAAACCTCGAATCAATTACTCTGGACCTGTGCAATCTCTCTTTCCCCCCTCACAACCATTCCTCACCCTTGGCCACCCCTGTTTTCACCAGTGAGCTTGACCATTTGGCCTTGAAGAATTCGAGACATCCCCCGAGCCTCAATCTTCCCTTCTTAGCTCACCTAAAGCATAGGTCGCACAACCCATAAACGCAATACCATAAATCCTGCAACCTTCTCGACCCTGCGACCTCGTGACCCTATGACCTTGCGACCTTCGCGACCCTATGACCTCGCAACCTCATGACTTTGTGACCAGTGAGACCCCTCGTGACCTACGACTCATATACTTAGTCACTAGGTCGCGCTCCTTACCTTACAACCCCTGCGACCTAACTTCCATTGCGACCTGCGAAAAGGCCTCCTTACAACTTCTTGGAATTGATTTTATTTAAGTAGTCTCTATTTTATTTTCATGTCATCACTCTCATCGTGGGATTCTTTCTTCAACATGACAGGTGATGTGGGCCTTGAGTGCATCTATATCTCCTCTTTCGAAGACGAGATGGTGCCCCCAACTACAAAGGTCGCTCATAGAATCTTGGGAAGTAGTTCATTGGGAATCTACTAGTATGAGGAACCACCCATCTATGGGGACACAGCCTGCAATATCAATAAAACTACAAGACTCTCCTAGTACAATATCTATGAAGAGTTCGCGAAGCCGTACATACCAGAAATCCAGGAGGATTTCCCAATATACATGAATGTCAAGAGGTCTAAACTCCACAAGATAGTGTCAAACCCTCCTATATTTCCTTGCATTGAAATTATTGATTGGGTCTTGTAGAACATAGATATAGATTCATGGATGGTTAGGGACCACACTGGAGCACCCTTAGTAGCAATATCCCCTATGGATATTACCACCTACTATAGAATCCCTAAGAGGTAGGAGACCTCCAATACCCGATGGCTATCTAGATTTGTAATACCGGTTAAATATATTCTAAGGGAATGGTGGTAGGACCTATCAAAATTTTTTGTTAGAGTAGATCACGCATACAAGAGAAAGGGGCTAAGGAAAGTGTATCAACAGATTGCCACTATGATGTGTCGCTTGTATGAAAAAGAAGACTTTGATGTATTCCATGGTACCTGGGTCCCTATCATGCACAATCTCACCACCTGTGGAACAATCTTCAAATGGGAGAGCATCTTGGCATCGTCCCTAAGAACAAACATAATTGCAGCTAGGTATCTAGAGCCAGAGTAGCCACCAGAATTCTACATGGCTTCATACCACCTAGATGTCATCTATGTCAGATACCACTTTGATAACTGGAGCTATAACTGGGATACATCAGTGGCTAGCCCCATTCACGACCTGTACAGGGTCTTTTGGGACATTGCCTATAAGGGTATGATAGATGTTATTTTTGAATCTTTTATCACCCCACTATACCAATAGTTATTCAGAGAGGAGCCACTGTGCATGTTAAGGAAGGCTATGGAGGCCATGGTCAACGTGGCACACTGGTTTCCGATCTAAGAGGGCACGTTCATTAGAGTCTTCAGTACCCATAAGGCTCCTAATGCTTTGCCTAGGTTTGTCACAAACAAAGTACTCCTATGAGAAGTTTGCTACCAGATGACGTAGGGCTTTTCAAAGGTACTAAGCAAAGGCAAGAAGAAACCATGGCCGACCTTCTTGCTTGTCATCGGAGCATATGTTGTTGAGACCTTCAAACAAGTGGAAACTGAAGCTGAAGCAATGAAATGTAGCCACTTTGTAAACCTCAACTATCGGATGTATGATCCTGAGAAAGTCATGGCTGACCACTGCAAAAAAAGCAAAATTCAACTGCTCATATTCACACGCCAGATAGGATCACGAAGACGAGGTAAAGAATTGGTATATGCCACTAGGGAACTTAGCATTAGTGATGAACTAGCCAGAGATGAGGAGCTCCTCGAGCACTCCCAAGAAAATTTCATCCTTCAAGAGAGAGCCTCCATAGGCTTGAAGAAGAAACAATGGGAGACACAGAAATCTAATGGGAAATATGAGAAGAAAAAAGAGAAAGATGTCGAAGATATTTTGAGCGACCCATAAGAGGAGGACAATAATGAAACACTTGAAAAAAGGAACGTTGCCCTAGCAAAGAAGAAGCAAGAGCTCAAGAGAAAAAGGGAACAAGAGCTCAAGCAATCTCAAGATTCCAGCGACCAAGGCCAAATCGAAAAGAAAAGGCGACAGGAAGAGGAGGAAAAGGAAAAGCAACTAGAAGAAAATTTGTAGGAATAGCGAAGGGCACAGGAAGAAGCGGAGAAGAAAAGACAACAAGAAGAGTAGAAATAGAAAGAGGAGGAAGAGAAGAAGAGGTTAGAACAGGAGCGAAAGTAGAAAGAAGAAAAACTTAAGTAGGATGAAAAGCTCAAGAGGCAGTAGGCACTAGCAAAGCAAGAGAGGAAGTGGCAGGAGGAAGAACTAAGGAAGAGTAAAGAGGAGGAAAGTAGGAGAGTTGAACGAGGAGAGACCAGTAAGACAACTGAGCTAGACACAGAACAAGGTGAGATACCCCCATTATATGTTCCTCCTTCTACTCCCCTCACTGGAGGGAATCTTCCCTTATAAGAGTTGGGTTTCTCAGAAGAACAAGAAGAGGAAGTCCTAGATCTCACTAATCTCACCTTCGAACTGGTCGGCCTCAAAATCGTAAGGAAAAGAAAGTAGTATGCTAGAAACCCAACAGAGCCTTTATTGGTCACCACAACCAAGGAGATTGTGCCCAACACCACTGTGAACCTAGAGATTTTCACCCCAGCTAGGATAAATTTTGTAACCACCACGGAACATAATGTGTCCCGGATGAGAAAACAAATCACGAACCTTCAGAATAGGCTTTACGCGTCAGAACAAAGGGCCGCTAGAGCAGAGTAGGAGAGAAGGAGAGTAGAAGAAGAGAATGCAACCCTTTGTTTAATTCACTCAAGGACAATGAAATTCCAGACATAAATCAAAGGAGATGCAAATACCATCGAGAAGCCATGGCGATGGTCTATGAAGAGATGTCAAAGTTACACCACACAGTGGCACCAATCTTGGCTATACAAGCTCACATGAGAGAAAGAGCTACAATGTTGAAGGAAGTTGTAGTCTCTTTAGATAGCATGCATGAGTGGTCCGTTAAACACCCAGGAACACCACTAGTAGTCTCTAAGAAGGATTGGATCACCCTATAGAATGCCAAGGTTCATCTTTGCATCAATATCCAGTCAAAAGACAAACTAACCAAAGATGTGGGCAGGGTGTTGGCTTCATACAGACAACTTTTAGCGACCTAGAGTCTATGATCCAAATTCATGGAGTTTTGTCTATCAAAGAAGTCAAACATGTAAGGAAGAAGGAAAGTATCTCCAGGGAAGTGTAGGCCTTCGTTGATACATATAAACAAGAAGCCCATGCAAAATATCCACCCATTACTAAAGAAAATATCACATTCTATGTTGTGGAACTAGTAAGAATGTACACCAAACGGGTAACCTTGAATAACCAGGTGAACTCCAAAAGGACCACCCTCATTCCAGATTCACTCGAGTGCCTGCATAGACATGATGAAGAAAAACTGTCGATCACCCCATCGCAGCCGAGTACAAACTGTGGAGAATCTCAACCTAGACATCCCTGGACTTACTATTGTTAAATTGATAGGTTAGATTAACAACTTATTTTGCAATGTTTGTAATTTGATAGGATAAGACATTTTTGGAATATGAAAGGTCATGAGGAAGTCCAAGAGTCACCAAGTAGTTGAAAGGCCATGAGGAAGTCCAAGAGTTAGGGTTAGGCCAAGAGTCACCCTCATTCTATAAATACACCCTCATGACACATTGTAAAGGACTTTTAGCTGAGGACTTTTTGGGACATATTGTTTGAGAGAAATTATGCTCTTCTAATTGATGCAAGGAGTAATTGTCATGTTCCACAATTGGATGCCTCAAATATTTTATGCAGTAATGCCATGAGTATTTTAGCTTGATGGATCGGATGTTCCTGAGAGTTCTTTGATGTATGGTCAATTCATGTGTTGTCTCATACTACAAACCTTGTGCTGCTACGTTGTGGATGGTATATGATTTGCAAACTCTATGCTAGTATTGGTGAATTGTTTCATTGATATTGGCATAATCTATCATTGATTGTATGTTTACTTATGCTTATAGATGTTTGAAATCTGTGAACTGCTTTACAATTATTAAGCACCTTATCTTATGAACATGAGTCTTATTTGAAGTCTGCTGACAGTTACTTTATGTAAGGTTTATGTTGTTTATAATCTGGCTATTTATGAAATGCACATTATAAGATATTTGTCGATTATTTCCTTGTGTTTATTGAAGTTCATGCATTCAATTGAGAAGCCTTCCTGAGTTCCCTTCAATTTGAACTCATATTTCAAGGTTTACTCACTTAACCGAAACTTTGGGTGTAGTACCAAAAAAATGAAAGAAAACATAGTTCCAAGCTTTTATTATAATAAGATTACAGGCCAACAAACTAAAAAAATATGTTTAAAACCTCAAAAATTTATAAACAAGTAGTAAAGCTAAATTTTGATGGCACCCCTAAAAAACCATGGCTTAGAAGACCACCATAGCCACCAATGAAAAGTTTATTATCAATTTCTTGGGAAGGGATGAATAATAAGGCCAAACTTTTAAATCCATATTCTAGGCACCGTGGAAGCCCTTAAAACCTTGTTACAATGGAACTCTTATGTTTGATTTCTTAGAAGCATGATCGTAGCAACAAACTTGGTGGCAAGTGAGAAGCTGGGAGCCACTCCATTAAGATTTTTCTGATTTGGTTTCTATTGGATATTTGTTAGGAAATATTTTGTACATATATGGCTAGTATGAAAATAATATTGTTCAAATATAATTATCTCCTCGTCCCAACCAATGTGGTATTATTTTTGGTGCAAGTCTGGTGACGCGGATGTCTCTATGGACATTTAGTGTATTACCACTGATCCTTGGTTATATTGGGGAATTTTAGTCTGGATATTGATTTTCACATGTAATTGTTCATTCAATGGCCATTTTTTTTGGGGGGCGAGGCTTTGCAACAACATTGATTGTTCTTGGTATTGTGCCATCATTTGCTGAAGAGGCATATGGGCATATTAGATAGGGGTTTTTGGTGGTTTCTTCTAGAATATAAGCTATTATGGGTTTACACCTATTAGAAATGATTGAATTACAACTTCCATAATTCTCCAAAAAAAAAAATTCATCATCACAACTCTAATACTAATGCAAGAAGCATCATCTTTGATAATGAGGTGACTAGATGTCACTATCTTCTTCCTATATATTGTGGCTTTTTTTGCCTCTAACCAACTAAATGGTGGCCTCTTCATTATATATGTAAAGGGTGTAATGAGACCACAAAATAATTTGATAAACTTCATATCAAAGTTGCAGAGCTCATTGGATCCTCTTAATTGCTTCACATTATTTGGAGTAGACCAATTCAGAATTCTTGAATTCTAGTGTGGTCCATTTCCACGACCTACTTACTAATAATGTGACCCAAATAGACTAACCCTATTGGATTTATTAATAAACAAGGAATTCACCCATAGGATTTCAACAACAGTTTCCAAGCAATGAAGGTGGTCCTCCACGTTCACATTGTAAATCAAGATGTCCAAGTTGCAAGTGTATAACTTTGAGATTCAATGTAAGAAATGAATCAACAACATGGTGGAAAACTCATTATCCTCAGTACACGATATTCTCACCCTATCCATAATAGAATAAGATGGAAAGAAGATATACTTGCTAAATGTACCAAGTTTGAGATGATTCCATAATGCAAAAACCCATAAAGACAAAAAGGCAGAGAAAAATTACTCAATTCCAAGTGATATCATTCTATCTGAAAATCAGGTCTACCTTATTACTAACTCCAACTTCAAGGTATTCTTCTCCTTGTGCGAGCCATGTTGGGTTTTCAAAACTCATTTATGCATAAGGAATATATTTTTTTGGAAAGGTATAAAAATATATATATAATATTTATATTTTGTGACCTCACGTGAAACCAGTCAAGGAATAAAATTGAAAACATATGGAGTTTAGCTAAAGCATGGACATTGTGATGGGTCTGCCTAAGGTGGGAAGGGGGTTGACACTAGTAGGAATCACCTAAACTCCAAGCACTATTTCACCCTTAACCAATGGATAGAATGAAACATTTAACAAATGTTTGGAAGGATACCTCTAAAACTATGTTGTTAGCTATCAATCCTCAAGAATAGAATGGTTGCACCTAGTAGAATGTTGGTCAAACACAACCTACCACATGTCCATTGGTATGAAAAATTTCAAGGCCCTGTATAGTTATGGTCCTATATTGATTAGTTGGCCTCTTGAAGAGGACCAAATGCAAGTTGTTCCTTATCTAGTATCTCAAAATTACTTTATAAGTTGTGGACCACCAAGGATTATGCCCTTATTCTTCAGGTGATAGAGCCCATTAGGTCCAATTGTTGAACATTAGAGCTTTGATACCACTTTGTAACACAACCCTGAACTGGAGTGGGTTCCCATTATTTTCATTTATTTTTAAGGAGAAATTACATCCTTCTTTATTATATCTTCAATTTTTACTGGATGAATTATGTTGTGGATCCTTGACATGTTCTCATTGTCTAGGTCTCGGAGGAAATTGTCAAGATCTTCCTTGTATGGTTATACAAACTAAGGGTGAATTCCATTTTTCTTGAGACTCATGGACCTTAAGTTTAAGTCCAAAATGTTACCCTCTTTGGACTTGATTATGGTATTTCTTTTCTTCCCTAACCCACAACAAAGAGAACACACAATCATTGATAGACAATTAATTAGGAGCACCATAACTAGCCACTACCTTTTGAGCGGGGTAATGATATTGTTTATAGAATCTAGAGTGATAAGAGACAACATGCAACAATATGTCATCACATGGCTGATAAATTGTTGAAGATGAAGATCACTCACATAAACATGCAACAAGTAGATTATGCACTGTTTATTATAATTAGATTCTAAATTTGTATCAGCCCCATAGTCATTTCCAAACTAACACACAACCATAAGAACACTACCAAAAGTCTTATAACTTAACCCACTTCATAATATATCTTAAACTGTACTATTGACATATGATCAACAAAATTTTAGCTCAAACCCGTTATCCAAATACTAAATAACGGATTCTAAGAACTATTATGTCTTGGTAATGTCCTCATTAGGGAAGCCTTAAACATAGGCTAGTAGTTTGTTAATACATTTGGACAGTCATGCTCCAAATCTAGTGTGCAAATCTCATTAGTTCATTAGGCCACTCTGAATGACTCTATTTCTACTTCAAATGTGTTGAGCACCACCATATATAATCTATTTGTTATTTATATTCTCATGAAACACATATACTTTGTTTATATATAACATAAGCATACAAAACACTTTAATATTTTCAATTCCCGCAAGGAGTATGAATGGAAGCATCTTCTTCTTGCTGGAGATTTGAAAGATCCTTATTTATGAGATATTACTAACAAAAATCCATCTAGATTTGTATTGATTGTTATACAAAAAATGACCCCCTCATCATCTCAGAGGGGAAGGATATGATAGCTGAAGCAAAGACCAAGATCACAACCCTTGTTTCCACACTAACGCTGGCTATACACTAACAACATGCTTTATAAATATTCTCTGTAAGCCTAAAGGAATGTTAGTGACCCTACTAACTCTACTTGTTGGTTCAGGGACAGCGTTAGTGAATCCTAATGAGAATCTAGAAGTCAAAGGAGTGAATTGACTCATAAATATCTCTATATTCCCTCCTAAAACTACTCAGAAAAGTAAGGAAACATCTAAATTTTGACCTATTTGTGGGATTTCTAATCCTAATGAAGGAGGCAAATGGGAAAGAGCTCAAAAGCATGGCAACATCATTGCTTTTACCTTAAGAGACTCATGGAGGAACTTGGCATCCCTAACTTGATTGGTACATAAGCAAAGCTAACTTGATTGTCGAGCATAGTCTCAAATCTAAGCATAAGAAGTTGGTAAGAAGGGAGAGAGAGATGAGCTGGAGGGTTAAGGGAAGGCTAATGCAATAGATGGTTTTAATCACTCTTCCGACATTAATATAGAACTGCAGTCATACTGTCTACTCTATGGTGTTGGTACTATCATTCATTTATTTGTTTGTCCAATACCTTTTAGCATGAGTAGCTTAGTTATGTGTAACTAGATGTTTTTTATATATTCATGTATTAATTATCAAGGTTGTATGTTGTGATTATGCTGGTCTCTTATATGTGTAGGACTTGATCTAGAGTTGGCTCAGGGGACTTCCACCTAGCTGCATTGTGCTTTCCAGCAAATCTACACGAAGGCTTGAGGTAATGAATCTATCTTGCTTTGATAGTTAGTTATTTTCTATGGGCATGCATGTAGCTTTGTGACAACTGCAGATAATCTTACAGTCTGCGAAGGGTCCCGAGAAGGCCCTTGAGGGTATCTCCATTCTCCATGCGTTGTGCATTTTATCCTATAGCAGAATTGGTGACTCCACTGGGGACTATACCTTAGTTCTCAGCTCACCCAAACAGTTCCTAGTTTCCTCCTCCTTCTAGACCTTCCTATACTTTTGCATTCCTTTTCCGGCCCATCAAGACCTTGTTGCATTCTTCCCTCATATATTCATCCCTGGATCTAATCCCTAAAGCCCTGTTTTGAACTCTTTTCCCACACTAACGCAGGTTAGCAAAGTAAACAGAGCTTTGTAAAGCTCTTTTTCTGCACAAACAATGCGTTAGTAGGACCAGTAACTCTTTGTGGCCTCTGGCACAGAGCGTTAGTCACCCAAATTTTGACATGCAGCTGTGTCTGTAAACTCAAAGGGAGGCGAAACTTGCTCATGGACTAAAAGGATCTGCAGTTGTATTTTGTTAGCAAGATTTGTCCTAAAAGAAATTGTTTTTTTTTATGAAATAGTTTTTTTCCTTTCTTAAAAGTTTTTATAAGGGAAAAATCAACATTTTTTATTCATTCTTCTGCTTAGCTGGTTAAAATCTGCTATATTTGGTTTCCAATAGTTGTTAGAAAGCATTAAAAAATTGTTGTCAGTTATGCTAGTGTTATAATGACTAGGATGCATGGAACAAATATGAATGTATGAAAGACTCTCACTTGTAGAATACAACTTATTTCATAGAACTGATTATTTTCAAGCATTGTTTTTTGCATGATTTTGAGTCAAAGTCCCACCAAATATCATATGTCAACAACCCTACTGAAGACACTAACAAAGTACACATAAAATCTACATAAAATCAATCGGTAACTCTTTATAGAGCAAACAAACACTAGTTCAAGCTAGGATCTTGGGATAGGCAGTGTGAGTAAACTGCCCAAGATCGGAAACTAAAACTAGTGTCACTAAAAGAGAGAAAATTCCTTCTGCATTCATACTACCAGGACCACTCTAGTAAAAGCAGAGCTAAATACGAGACAAAATTAGACTATAAGTGAAGGTAGCCTGCCCACATCCAAGTTTTGCAAAAACAGCTATAGCAGGCCAGTGCCAACCGAGAAGAAGAGGAGAAATTAGAAAAATTACAACAGGATTTTCAATAGATGCAACTGGGGTATCAGAGCAATTTGGCTAAAAAAGAACACCAATTACAGGGTATGCTAGAAATGCATATAGATGACCCCAAAATCACAGAGTTTGTCTCAGAAGCCCTTGCCTTGAACGACCAACTCTTGCAACAACAAGGGACACTTTGCCAAATAATATCACAATGTAGTTCCCATTGCGAGATGAGCGATAATATTATAAGTCAAGTCGTGGATTTAAGACTAGACTATGATTTAATTGATAAAATAATTTCTGATTATTTGATTTGGCAGGAATCAGAGGAAGGGAAGCAAGCAGGCTTGCTTAAAATCAATGAAGCCCACAAAGAAATGTTGTTCCATGAGTGGGATGCACAGATTAAAAAGGTAGAACAGGCAGTGGAAGAAGCAGCAACATCGGCAAACAATGTCATTGACTGTGTCAATGAAAATCTACATAGAGCAAACCTAATAGCATAAACCACTCCGGGATTTCTCTGAAAGGCGTAGCAACTGAAAACAAGCTAGAAACAGAAGGCTGAAGAAAAGGCAGAGTCCATCAAAAAGTTAAACAAGTTGAATTGGAACACTTACTGGCAGTACTTGGTTAAACCGCACAGTTAATGCATGACTCTCAAATGCCTTACAAATTCTATCGAGAAAATTGCGCTAGCACTTGCCGATCTTGTTTTCGCGAGACAACTAAAATCAGAGGTCAACCAATCGACGCTCCTTAAACCAATGCTGAACGCTTGCGATCTCAAAGAACATATACATATATAGTTAATTTCCAGATACAGTTTTAGTTTTATTTTTTATTTATTTTTGCCTTAGATAAGGACGGTCATTTAAACCTCCTCCTATATTTTTGTAATAAACTAATTTTAGTATTTAGTTAGTAGTATTTTAACCCCTCTCATGCATTTAGAGAGGGGTACTAAAATTTGTTCAAAACATTTCCTCAGAACATGCACTTTTGCACCCTCGGAGGAGGTTTTGATAAATGAATGGAACAAGATTTATTGACATTTGTGTTTAATGTCTGCTACTGAAATGCATTTCTGTACTCTTAGTAGATGTTGAATTAGGAAGAGATAAATCTATATTGCTGAAGCTCATGAGTAGAACTTGTTGTCAATGGTACTTTTATCTCCTAATGATTTATGCTTATGTGTCAAAGTAATATCTTATGTTCAGTTATTTGTATATGAAGGCTTGAATGTTTTGAGTTACCATTTGGTACTTTTGTACAGTGGTGACTATTCTATTTATGCTTTAATGTAAGAATGACTTATTATGCGATATGCTTCTCACAATTGTTTTGGCTAATTTCTTATACAAAATAATTCATTTCTAACAAATTATTTTCTAGTAGCGATTGAATGATCTTTATTACCAATTACTGTTAGAAACTATTTTAGATTGCATAAGTAAAAGGTTGAATCCCGGGTTAGCTTTTAGAATTATATATTTCTGTTCATTAGAATAAAATTGCATGTTTTAAATTAGACTTAGATTAAAAGCATTTTACTTAGATATCTTTAGAAAAGGAAATATCAATTCTTATCATCACACACAAATTGGGAAACTAGTCCCATTATCCCCAGTCAGACCCACCATCCCAAATGGAAAAGGAGTTGCTTTCAAGGTCTAGACCGGGTGGGTATCCCCCTTGTTGTAGACCCAATTTTCTGGGCCTTCAACATATTTGGCGCTAGAAGGAGGGGTTGAACCTCCGAATGGCTAGTAAATATAAATCTAAATACCATTCTGAGAGTAAGTCGCTCTCAACATCTCCCCCGACTTCTCCATTGCATCCTGAGTCCTTAAATCTTAAGCGAGAAGTTGAGAAAACAACAACCACTGCCACAAACTCAAACATTTCAGAGAAATCTACTATCAAACCTCCTGAAGTTGAGCCTTTGATCTATAAACTTCAAGGATTTTCCATATCACCGCAAAAGTCTAAAATATCTCAAGGTATTGTGACTTCGCAATACAATCCTTCTCATCCTCTTACCAGATTACAGAGTGAAAAGTTTGGTATCGAACCAACTGAATTACCTCTACCTAAAAGGAAAAGAGCAAGGAAGTCACCTCAAGGGTCTGATAGTGAGACTCTTTCATCATCAACATCCATTCCAACTTCCCCATTGCAAATTCAACCATCCACCCCTCCACTTCAAGTTGTTGTCCATCAGAGTATTGGAACTATAACATTCTCATCCCTACCACAAGGAACTTCGTTTGCGCTTTCCTCTGTTAGTAGTTCAACTATGGCCTAAAACCCATGGAATAATCCAGGGGCAGTCTCAATGCCTGCACCCTTGAGTCAATTACCGGCCCATCCTAAAAAATGTTTGCCCGAGTTTAATCCTAAAATAGGCATGCTAGCAGAAGAACACATAAACAACTTTATGTTATCCATAAATTTAAATGGAGTTACAAATGAAGATGTTGTTGTTAGAATTTTTCCTTATACTTTACAAGGAGCAGCTGGATCCTGGTATTTTTCATTACCATCAGGGTCCATTACTATTTGGGACATTTTCCAAGAGCAATTCTTGACTAAGTTCGGCGATGATAGATCTATGACAACATTGATCAATGATCTATCGAATCTAAATACTGAATCAAGAGAACCTATCAAAGATTTTAACTCGCGTTTCAACAAGCTTTTGAATAAAATTTCGACCGCTTCCAAACCTAGTGAAGAAGTTTGAAGTGAATGCTACATATTTGCTTTACCATCGAACATAGCGATCTTTGTTGATAGAGCTAACAAGACAACATTAGCCGAAAACATGAAGGAAGTGATAGCGGTAGAAAAACGTATCTTAGCTTTAGAAAAGAAAACGCAGTCGATGAAAGAAAATCTAAGAAGGTTACTTTTAGAGATGATCCTAAAAAAAGCAATCAAAAGACCCATTTGATTTAGAAGGGTTGCATAGAAGGATTACATAACAGTATATTCTAAAAAATGTGGTAATCACCTCAGAGATTTAAAGCAAATCTTCCAACGTTGTTAAAGGTATGGGATTTCACTTAATCCAAAAAAGTCATTTTTTGCATTAAGTGAAGGAAAACTTCTTGGATTTATAGTGTCAAAATCTAGAATCCATATTGATCCCGATAGAATTAAGGAGATTTCCGAAATATCATTTCCACATAATAAGAAAACTATGCAATCCTTCCTTGGCCAGATTAATTTTGTTAAAAGATTTGTTCCAGACTTCTCAAGGATTGTGTCACCATTACAAGCAATGATCAAGAAGGATTCGTTCTTCAAATGAGGCCAATCAGAATATGAAGCATTCAAAATGATTAAGCAAATGATTGTTAATGCCCCATCCCTAGCAACTCCAAATTTTTCTGATCCTTTCATTTTGTATACATTTTCCTCTGAGAAGTCATATGCTACAATACTCACTCAAGCCAATCTAAATAAGGTGGAAGCCCCGATTGCCTTATTTAGTTCAAATTTGCAAGGGGTTGAATTAAATTATTCTGACGTTGACAAACAAGCTTATGTTGTTTTCAAAGTGATTAAACATTTTAGACCCTTTCTTCTTAAGACCCATACAAAAATCATAGTACCATTTCAAGTGGTAAGAAATCTCCTAGTATAGAAAGACGAGTGAAAAGAGAGCAATTTGGGTCACTGCCCTACAAGAATACGATGCTGAGATCAAGCCAGCAAATATTGTAAAGGGTCAAGGCTTTTGCAAGATGTTGGCTGGAGCATCGCTTATTTCTGAAATACCATCTCCAAATCAAGAGGTACAAATGTATGAGGTAAGCCTAAACAATATTGATTCGAGATACGCTGATATCATATTTTATCTAAAAAATGGATATGCTCCTTCAAATTTGAATTATACAAAGAAAAGAGCCCTGAAATTGAAAGCCAAGCAGTATCAACTCGTAAATGATGTGATTTTTAGGATGAATTATGATTATGTTCTTCTTCGATGTCTTGAGAAATCTGAAGCTGAAAAGGTGTTGTAGGAACTCCATGATGGACCAGCAGGTGGACATTATGCGGGATATGCTATAGCACATAAAATTTTGAGCGCAGGATACTATTGGCCTACACTATTTAAAGATGCACATAGCTATGTAAGGAAATGTCAATTTTGTCAAACTACTGTCGGAAGACAGAAGAAACCATCGTTCCCTTTGCAACCAGACAATATTGATCAACCATTTGATCAATGGGGATTGGATATAATAGGTGAGATTGTTCCTCACTCTTCTAAACAACAAAGGTATATCCTTACAGCTACAGATTACTTTACTAAATGGGTAAAATCAGTGCCTCTCAAGACAGCTAATGTTGACATATCATTGATTTCATAGATCAGTTCATAATCACCAGGTTTGGTCTACCCTCTGCTTTAATGTTTGACAACGCATCATATTTTTCTGGCAATGCTATGACTGAATTTGCACTTAAAAGAGGTTTTAAGCTTAAATATTCTGCCAATTATTACCCACAATGGAACAGGTTGGTCGAATCAACGAATAAAAACTTAATCAGAATCATTAAACGAACCATTGATCAGAATCATAAAAATTCGCACAAGTATTTGATATATGCTCTGTGGGTAGATCGAATAACTAAAAAAGTCTCCATTGGCATTTCTCCCTTTAATTTAGTTTATGGGAAAAAAGTAGTTCTACCAACTCATCTAGCAATTCCTTCTCTGGCCTTAGTTCGATTTATTAACAAAACACCAACTTCATCTTTACAACTAAGGCAACTGCAGATCCTTAAGCTAGAAGAGCAATGAGAACAGACTAAAATTACACGTGCTCATCATCAAGCATTAGTAAAGGCTTCCTTCGATTCAAACATGGTAGCTAGGAAAGATTTTCAAATTGGAGATTTAGTATTGAAATGGGATAAGGCTCATGAAGAAAAAGTCAAGCATTCTAAATTCCAATGAATGTGGCTTGTACCATTCCAAATTGTTGAAATCATAGGTCCATCGACTTTCATGTTGCAAGATTTAACAGGGAAAAGAGAATCTTTACTTATTAATGGGCAGATCCTTAAAAGATACTTTCCATAGAAGATGACCTCTTATATTTTTGTAAATTATTGTTTATAGCTTTATTTTGATGATAAAATAGGATGTAAATGGTTACCTTTTGGAATTCACGAAAAAGATTAGTGTTTCTTTTAGATTTTGTTTTTTTTGCTTGTACAAATAGAGCTAATTTGGAAAATTGATCATTATTATTGAAAGATACGGTTAAATGCTACAAGCATGAAAATTTTAGTAGTTTCATCCTTACCAATTTTGATAAAAAACAACCTTTAGTGGGAATTTGTTTTATATTATTTATGAAAAGCATCAATAACAAAACGAAGGTTCTTTGTAGAAAAGTTGTCTCCAAAAAACTCTATAATTGTCGTCCAAAGCTATTCTTAAAGAACCAATGACTTCCTCCCCACCTAGGGAATATGAGTTTCAAGGAGTAAACCAATGATACATTATAGACTTAAAGAATAAGGGGTATCATCATGAGCCGACTTATCATGATCATAGATATTATAACTTGCTGACATTTCCAAAACTGCATACCAAAACAGGGCAATGACTCAAGATTGTTGTAATCAAAAGACAAGAGTCTCATCATGAGCCAGCTTGTTCAGCAAAGTTATAAATCAAGTGAATGGCATTGTCATAATTTGGCTACCAAACCAAGACATTGTTCTTTAAGAAACAAAAGAAAACAAAAGCAATAAGTGTAGATATGGATTTATCTTTGAAAATTTGTATTTTTTCTCAAGGTAGGATACAAGATCATTGCTGGGTTATAGGTAACCCTGTCGAGGCTATGAACGCCTGCTAGCAACAGAGGCTCTACCTATGACAAATGAGCATACTTAAAATTGATCTATAGATATTTCTTTGTTTTTATCTTTATAAAACCAAGGAGTGGCTGATGTAAATACAATGACTAGCTTTGGGAAGAAAATAATCAGAATTAGCACAGAAGAAACAAACTACCATTAATGGCTAAAAACATTACGTGCTTTATATTTCTATAATAAAATTTGATTTTCCATAAGACATTTCTATTTTAAAAGTCTAGAAAAATCAAAAGATAATAAGAGATAACTGGTCCTTCCTAGTGAATCGCCAATTGTTGTGGCCAGCACCAACCCCCCCTTTTGATTTAGTATTAGTAATAAAACTAAATAAATGGGGACCCTTCTAAAACATAAAAAAACTAGCACTTATAATTCCCTTTGAATAAAACACACTATCATAAACTAAGGAAAACATCCACAAAACCCAAAAAACTTAATTTTTATGATAAGTTTCGAATAAAATCGTTCTCTTAACAATAAAACATCGCATCACAAAAGGTAATGGAGGACATCATGTAAGAAAACTTTCGAAATTTCCAAAACACAATGCGAGATCGCATGCCTTAAAGATTCATCGCATATCACAAATTTCATATGCTGCAAGTATCACCTAATATAAAACATCCTAATCCTGCGATATGCGATAAAACATCTCGCAAATTGCATCTCGTGGTTGCATAAGGAAATAAATGATTGTTAACGAAAAGGTTCAGCGATATTGCGAAGCAAATCACAAAATCGCTTTATCACAGATCAGCAGGGCTCATGGTTCAATAAAGTACTTCTCATAATCTGATACCAAGTTATGGGCATTAATGTCAATTTAGTGGTTTATTTATGGTCATTTATGAGAAAAGATTTTAGATATGATCGAAAGGTTGTTTCATGTAGGGTGATATATTTGATATGATTTCGGAGTTAAGAGCTTTCCTGTCACCTTATCTCTTACCATTATTCTTTCCTTACTTGTAAACTTGCAGGAGCGGCAAGCAGAATAATATACGCAACAGTGTTCAGAGCGTAATGGGAAATAAGGGAAAAGCTCCGATTGTTGAGGAAAAAAAGATGATGCCCTTATTCACAGACACCACCTGTACCAAAGAAGCTAGCATATCCACTTGGGAAGGCATGTACAGTCTGCTGGAAGAAGAAAACCCCAAAGTTACGGAAGTTATAGTAACAGCAGACGCAAACGGGTCATCTGAAGCCTCACTTATTGAACTCGCATGTTCATTCCTGCACCGAATAGCGAAAAGGCCTAAGATACTTCCATATACAGACATGGTAAAGTGGGTATTAGATAGTGTTGATATAACAGACAGACAATTCAAGTCACGGAGCTAGGAGCTCATTGGGTCATTCACCCCACAGGATTTAAGGTTGATGTATCATTTACTAGAGCCGCAGGCAAGCTACAATAAATAGTTCGTGGAGAAGTTCGCCAAATAAAATGAAGATTTTGTGCAGTGAACCAAGAAATGGTTAGCAAGGGAAGAGCCATTGAAAAAGGACAAACATGGTATGTACAGTACCGGTTCCCTCTTCTCCCCGTATTGTTTTGTTGCTGCTATTCAATGTAGGCTATTTGGAAAGCTTTGCATCAATAAGTTTTCAACTGAGTGGCTACCCCTATTAGATGCGGCCACTAACACCACTATTATGGATTGGGCTCAGATATTGTCTGATAATTTAGCCTCGGCTATTTGGAACTACCGGTCTAAAAGAACTACCTCTCAGAGGATTTACCCTCCTTTCTTTTTAGTTGCTTATGTTATGGATGCAATTTGTTTTCTTTCTAGATTTCCTTTAATGGGTTGGAAGTGGACTATACAAAATCCCTTACCTATTCACATTTACCATAAGAAATTGTGGGATTCCAAGTTTATCCCTTATTTTTACAAAATTTGTCATGGATTTATGTTACCTCTTTATAGAATGTTGTATAATAAGGACGCCCCAAGATTTTCCCCCGAAGTAGAAGCTGATATTCTCCCTGTCGGAAAATGGTTTGGGGAAGAGTTTTTCACCTATGTCAGAGTATTTGGAAGCATTGCTTCCCCTCATGTGCTACCCTTATATGGTTCTGATAAGTTATTAGCTCAAGAAATTGCCTACCAGACCTGCAGGGTGGGAGGAATGAGCAAAGAATTGAAAGACAAGAAAAAGGCCATCTGGCCGCAATTTCCTATGGCCCGTGGGGCCTTTTCACTGTTTGATTTAGGCCATGCATTCAGAGAAGTAAACAACATGCTGAGTCTACGACTGAGTTTCCAGGGAGACAATTCGATCCCTATGATGTAATTAAGAATTTTACTACGACCGTCAAGATAAAGGTATTCACCAAAGAAGATGATCTCTTTGATGATATCTTCCAATAGAAGAGTACATTGAAATACATTTTGCATATGGCTCAAATTTAGTTTCCCCCAGTATAATTCCAAGAATTCAAACTGTATAGAGAGAGGAGATTAGCCAACATCCCCTTGGATAAGTTGCACTTAGAACCAATAAGGGAGCCAACTCCCAACATCAGCTTAAGTGGAAGCTCAGGTACAGACAAGTCCAGGTCTAAGTCTGGGAAAGAGTCACCAGAATGTTCTAAACGGTCCGAGAGTGACCATAATAAAAGTGAAGGGTCAATTAGAGATACTACACAATCTAAAGAGCGCCCAGAGCAACAAGTTTCTATGACACCACAGGTAAAAGTTCCCCTCCCCTCATCCAGCCACCAAAGCCAGTAAGAAATGAGCTGGATAAAGAGTGGGAAACATTTAATGAGTTGATTAATACTGAGGAGCAAAAAAAGAAGACACCTGAGAACACAGAGTAGACAATGATAGATATAGTCATTGAAACAGTCATCAATGCTCCAGAAATGGAGCATATTCCCATAACCCCATCATCTGAAATCATGCTGAAAATAGAGGAGATTCCTCCTCTAGATGTATTTTATAGCCCACAGCACAAGGCAGTGGTAAGAAAACAAAGAAAGAAATGGAAATTGGACAGCGTGCTCTCACCTAAGGTAGAACAACTAGATGTCCTTTGGCGAGACCCTACCACTGATCCTACTGAAAATTTCACTAAGCTATCCCAGACCTCAGGAGCCTGTGCTTCTGCTACAATCAATAAAGTGTCCAAGGTACATCTATTACTTAAGGATAGAGAGGAACAAATCCAAGTTTTGCAACAACAGCTACAGCAGGCCTGTGCCAACCGAGAAGCAGAGGAGAAATTAGAAAAATTACAACAGGATTTTCAACATATACAGCTGGGGTATCAGAGCAATTTGGCTGAAAAATAACACCAATTACAAGCTATACTAGAAATTCATAGAGATGACCCCAAAATCACAGAGTTTGTCTCAGAAGCCCTTGCTGAACGACCAACTCTTGCAATAGCAAGAGACACTTTGCCAAAGAATATTGCAATGGAGTTCCCATTGCGAGATGAGCGATAAAATTACAAGTCAAGTCGTGAATTTGCGACTAGACTATGATTTAATTGATAAAATAATTTATGATTATTTTATTTGGCAGGAATCAGAGGAAGGGAAGAAAGCAAACTTACTTAAAATCAATGAAGCCCACAAAGAAATGTTGTTCCATGAGTGGGATGCACAGATTAAAAAGGCAGAATAGGCAGTGGAAGAAGCAGTAATAGAGGCAAACAATGTCATTGACTGTGTCATTGAAAATCTACATAGAACAAACCTGATAGCAAAAACCACTCTGAGATTTCTCCCAAAGGCACAACAATTGAAAACAAGTTGGAAACAGAAGGCTGAGGAAAAGGCAGAGTCCATAAAAAAGTTAAACAAGTTGAATTAGGACACTTATTGGCAGTACTTGGTTAAACCACATTGTCAATGCATGACTCTCAAATGCCTTACAAATTCTGCCGAGAAGATAGCGCCAGCACTTGTCGATTCTGTTTTCGCAGGACAACTAAAATCGAAGGTCAGCCAACTGATGCTCCTCAAGCTGATGCTGAATGCTTGCAATCTCAAAGAACAGATACATAGATAGTTAATTTCCAGATACAATTTTAGTTTTATTTTTTATTTATTTTTGCCTTAGATGAGGACGGTCATTTAAACCTCCTCCTATATTTTTGTAATAAACTATTTTTAGTATTTATTTAGTAGTATTTTAACCCCTCTCATGCATTTAGAGAGGCGTCCTGAAATTTGTCAAAAACATTTCCTTAGAACATGCACTTCTGCACCCTCAGAGGAGGTTTTGATAAATGAATGGAATGAGATTTATTGATATCTGTGTTTAATGTCAGATACTGAAATGCATTTTTGTACTCTTAGTAGATATTGAATTCAGAAGAGATAAATCTATATTGTTGAAGCTCATGAGTAGAACTTCTTATCAATGGTAATTTTATCTCTTAATGATTTATGTTTATGTGTCAAAGTAATATCTTATGTTCAGTTATTTGTATATGAAGGCTTGAATGTTTTGAGTTATCATTTGGCACTTTTGTACAGTGGTGACTATTCTATTTATGCTTTAATGTATGAATGACTTATTATGTGATACGCTTCTCACAATTGTTTCGGCTAATTTCTTATACGAAACAATTCATTTTTAACGAATTATTTTCTAGTAGCGATTGAATGATATTTATTACCAATTGTTGTTAGAAACTATTTTAGATTGCATAAGTAAAAGGGTGAATCCCAGGTTAGCTTTTAGAATTAGATGTTTCTGTTCATTAGAATAAGATTTCATGTTTTAAATTAGACTTAGATTAAAAGCATTTTACTTAGATATCTTCAGAAAAGGAAATATCAATTCTTATTATCACACACAAATTGGGAAACTGGTCCCATTATCCCTAGTTGGACCCACCATCCCAAACGGAAAAGGAGCTTCTTTCAAGGTCCGGACCGGGTGGGTATCCCCCTTGTTGTAGACCCGATTTTTGGGGCCTTCAACAGGCCCATGCACCATTAGCTTAAGAGTAGGAGTAGTGTTTTCTTTTGGTTTGTTTGCTTGCATGCTTGCTTTCTTACTCGTTTTGCATGTTTATTTGTTTTCCTGCCTATTTGCTTACTCGCTTTGCTTACACTTTTGCTTCTGCTTTTTCTTTGTTTTGTGTTTGTTTGCTTGTTTACATTCGTAGGTTAGTTTCACATGAAACTGTGTGCGAGTCTTGAAACAAGCTGGGTAAAGTATAAGAGGACTTGTACAGTTATTGATACTTGGTTATTTGTCGTCCTACCTCTGTATGAAGAACTTGTTATCTTTATTCTGTGATACCTCGATAGAAAATACGTAATGTTCAAATTGAACCTTGGTAAAAACACAACACTTGCGCGCTAATTAGTGTCACCTACTCTAGGTCGATTGTTTTTGGGTTAACCTTTGTTAGCTCAATCAAGTAGAGTAAGGTGAGGGGGGGGGACTTTAACAAGCACGTCTGAGGTATATATAAACTAATTCTCTGAAGAAACAACCTCTTCTACTCTCAATAATTCGGGACCCCTCTTCCACCTTTGAAATGAATAAGTACTATGCACAGTTATGAAAAAGAAAAATGAAAAGTGAAAAATTTCGAAAATGAAAAATGAATAATGTGAAAGCAGAGAAAGGATTCTTGCGAAGAGAGGTGATGCAAGTAATTCCAACAGGGTATTGAGCAGGCTCGCTAGCAGTGGAGCAATGCTTGTGTTCCTACATGAATCTGTCGGGGTACTGTCTAGGCCTGATGGCAGTGGAGCAACACGAGAGATGAAACTAAAACTTTGACAACTATACTTCTTATGCACCAATATACCCCTCATCCCCAATCAATACAACTATGTTGACTTGGCTTGGAATTTGTTTTGATCGACCAAGAACTTGGCAGATGCTACATATTACAATCAAACAAGTGTGGAAACCAAGATGAACAGAGAACTGAATAATACTTCCGAAGGTGTTAGACTTGTATTTTACGAATAAGATCCATTCACAAAGTTGGAGTTCTACCAATGTCGCCAAGTGTTGTAGCGGCTGCAACCACCCTCCAAAATTTTTCCTTAGCTTCCTTTTGGAACCTCCCTACCAACCATCCTCAGCAGCATGTCTTGCACTGTCAAGTACATGAGCTTCATTGGTTTTCTAGCAGCTTTGCAGCCTGTGCATGATATCTGGCTTCACTCCCTCATAGGTTACTTCCCTAGACTTGGTCTAGCTGCTGGATGAGGAGCCCCCTCAAGAAATTGCGTAATTTTGGAGGGGAACCAGTATTCCCTCTAGAAATTACACAAATCTTATTGCCATCCTCTTGAGCTCAGAAACTACACAATCCTGTCAGCGAACCTGCCTAGCAAAAACACAGCAATCTGGGCCAACAATTCTACTCAGCCCAAAAATTGCACAATTATGAGCAACGGTCAGCTGCTCCTCCCAGAAATTGTTCAATCCCTCTCGACAACCAGCCCAACTTCTTCTCAGAAATTGTGCAACAAATTCCCCATAGTCAAGCAGGTTGTTGCATGTGCCCTCAGGTTGACCGGTTCTACCCGGAACCAAGAAAACTTGACTTGCATTGATCAAGAGCTCCATATCAAGTGTCGAAAAATGCTCAAAAATGAAAGTGCTCAGAACTTGTTCAAACTTGAACAACTGGATACGTTTCCTCTTCCTGATTCTGGCGCCATGAAAGGTTTGAAAAATGGACTCCATATGCAGAAGTTATTCCAATTTTAAA
>APFE030112415.1:0-18091 GCA_000404065.3 Pinus taeda
CTGTTGATCCGGATTTCCAATCTCAGCCTCCTAGTGACCTCTACGCAATTTTCATGGACAGTTCCTACAGCCTGCATCCTAGCCTGAAATGTGCTTTGTGCAGTTTGAGAGCCTTTTCCTCTCTCTCGGTCACTTACATCCAAAAGAGAAAGTTAATGCATCATGGTAGACTAAGATATTTTTGGATTTAATGTCATCTCCTCATGAGTGATTGCAGATACAGCTACATGGATGAGACATGGCACAATGACGAATAAGATGAATAAAGAGTGAATACAAAGACACTTGTTTTTTAACAGACGAAAACATGGAGCATGTCAAGTACAACCAAAGGAAAGACATGCATGTGCAACATAAAGTGAACACCAATACCATCAAAGAAACCACACACCTTGCCATGTGGATGGGAAGCTATGATACAAAAAGAGCACATCCATCATTCAGCAGCACTGTTGCTCGACATGAGCACCACCAACAACATGAACATAACAACTTTGCTGTGTCGAGTCATGTCGTGAGTCATCTCGGCCACATCATTACCATGGGATATATTGTTGGAACCAATGTAATATATCGTGGAATTCTAAGAGACCCACATGTAAATCTGAAGAGTCATGTAAATTTCAAGAGTCATGTAAATCAAACAGCCGTGAGGGAAATCAAACAGTCACAAAGGCCAATTTTACCCTTGTCTATAAATACCCCTCAATTATATGTGCAAAGACCTTTTAACCTTGGCCCTTCCCGCGTAGCCTTAAGATTATGTATTTTTTTCTTTGAGGATCGAGTAGTGGCTCCAATACCCCACTATCAAGGTTAGTGATGCACTGGTGTACCGATGTGTCTTGGAGCTTTTTCTTAATTCAGAAACTTGATAACAAGCCAACACATTTTCACACATGTATTGTATTTGTTTGTAAGACTATTCTTTGGACACTTGTAATGTATGTTGCTTTAACCTGTATTAAGGCAGTTGAGCTATTTCAGTTATTCTAATACATATGCTTACAAAAATGTGTTGTATAATTTGTTAATGTTGTCTCGCACGTGTAGGCTATTGCACTGGACACCTGACAAAACTATTCACATAAACTTGTTATAATGACTGTCGCACTCCTGTGGACTACTCCATCGGGTGTTGTATGTGCTATCCGTTCACTGTGTGTTTGTGACTGTTGCATATGTGTGGACTAATCTGCTGGCATCTACGCGTGTCCTGATGCGTTGCATCTCTTTGACAGAGTTGGGACTATTCCCTTTCGACTTGAGACTCACTCCAACCCTTTCTGTCACGCCCCCAGGTCTACGGTAGTCTTCCAACCGTGTTCGGCGAGGTGTAGCACGACCGTGCACTTTCTTTTTTCAATACTCATGCACATGGACTACGCCTTTCACATAACATACTTAGTTTATTTTTCTCAACCAAGTAAAAACCATTAATATTTACACTTAATGAAGCCCATACACATTCATTATCCAATATGCAATTAAACCGAGAACAATAAAAATTGCACACAAGTGTAAAGGGAGGGGCAACTCCCGAACAAGTTCGCTCGATATTAATATATTATGAAATTCTTCAGTAATACATCATACAAGTGTGCCTGGCAGAAATCCAAGGCCAACAATTAGAAATATTTACAACAAGGCAAGACAGCCTTTACAACCATGTACCAACCTCCCTTGGTAGGAGCGTGCTCACCCGAGCCACTAGAACTCCTCCAACTCGGCCCTGCACATAACTTCCTTATACCGTGTTCCTTCGTCCCACAATCAGCGCCTTAGTAAAACTCGCAATTCTCTTGTGCACATGAGAAGTGCGCACTTCCTTGCTGCGTCCTTTTACCCTTGCTCGAATGTGGAGAGTGAATTGCTTGATGATCCAAATGAAGCTCTGTGTCCTCTAATATATACACTAGCTTGCCTTTGGTGAAGGGGTGTCAAGCCATTAGGCTGACCCCACAAAATATGTTTACAAGCCCCTGCCTTAGTTCATTTACACGTCGGCCCTTGCCCATGGCAAAGATTCCAACGTAATGGTATAAGGTTTCGACCCTTTTCCATTTTCGCACCAAGTGTACCAAAACATCGCACCGTTATGTCGCATTGCTGCAGCTATTCGTCGCATGGTCGGGTCGCCCACCCGTGTCGCCCGCCCATCGTGCACGGGTCGCCCGCCGGGCACCCACCCACCGTTCACGAGTCGCCCGCCCGTCGTGCATGGGTCGCCCGCCCATTTGTTCCGCCGTGGCCCACCGCACCTGCCGCTCGTTGCAAACACGCTCATCAGCTCGTTGCTCCGCCGGGTGACTCGCCCGCACCGTAGACTCGTCCGCCAGCTCGTCGTGCATGGGTCGCCTGCCCGGGTTGCCCACTCATCGTGCACGGGTCGCTCGCCCGGGTCGCCCGCTCGTCGTGCACGGGTCGCCCACCCGACGCTCGTCCATACTCCCTGCTGTTATAACGCTCGCCCGCGCTGATAACTGTTCGTGTGACCGCGCCCAGTGTTGGTTCGTTGGGTGAACATGTCTGCGCATCGTGCACGGGGCGCCCGCCCACCGTCGCGCACGCCTACCCGGTTCGTCCACCGCTCAACCACCATGTGAAGGGGTGTTTTCCTGTCGCACTCCTACCCGAGTCGCGAGGGTGTTACACTCTCCTCCACCCGAAAACGTTGTTGTCCCGAGAACACGCTATCCTGGTAGCTCCCCACCAAGATCGTTATCAACCATGATGTAGACTCCTCCATATAAGGCAAACATCACTACAACATATTCAAGGTCCTCTCTTCATCAAGTCTTTTCCATGTGCAAACTGCCCATGCATATCAACAAGTGCTACACACCTTGATCATGTGTCAACACTCATCTCCACGATCCATGCTCAGGTCCATGGAAACCCCATCTTTCTGTAGCATGTCATGATTATACCTGCTCAAACATGTTGAGGGCTCACTGCCTTGAGCAGCCAACAATGAGCCCCTCTTCTATGTCCGTTAAGAAGATGTGAAGAGAGAGGAGCTGGGAGGCTCTCCCTTACTAATCAGCTCGATCCATCTATCAGGATCTTCAACCTCCATCCATTGTAGATATGCTTCCCGATCTTCCCTCTAGATGTTCGGCCTCACATATACCTCATCCTCATCATCATCATCGTCCTCTACTAGCTCTAGCCTTCTTGACAAGTCCAAGATGCTATCTGAAAGTGATCGGATGACTAATGACTGCTCCGCAAGCTTTGCCTCAACAGTAGACAACCGCTTGTTCGCTTTTTCCTTATCTTCCATCTGCATTACTCCTAACTTATGATCAGGTTTTGTTACACCAATGGTTGGAACACCAACGGGCACATCTTCCTTTCCATAATAAATGAAGAGTTTCCTCAAATGTGGTACAATCATAGCCTCAAACTGTTTCATGAATTCCATACCCAATACAGACTCGTAGTCATCAATCCGCACTATAGTGAAGTCCACTTTTCTGGTCCATCCACTAAGTGTAGTGTCCACTTTTTCAGCTATACCAGGAATTGCCATAGGAGGAGAATTTATTGTCTTCATTTGTGCCTTCACCGGTACAAATTTCAGCCCAAGTCTCCTTGCGGTATCTTCACTCATGAAGTTGTGTGAAGCCCCACTATTGACCATAGTGAGTACATCGGCATCACCAATCTTCATCTGAACATACTCCAACCTGTTTCTTTCTGGATCCCTTCTAGAGGTCACTTCCATAGTAGCAGAGGCTCCAAGTATCTGCGTCATCCCTACAGAAGCATTGTCATCCTCATCAGATTGTGCAGCAGCGACCACCTTTGGTTTAGAGGGGCAATTCTTAACCACATGTGGTCCTGCACATAGCCAACATTTCAAAGGCTTCTTCTCCTTCGGATTATCATCCGACTTCGAAGCATCATCCTTCTTCTTTTCTTTCGGTTTATCGAACTTCTTTTTTTCATTAGAGGTCTCATCATAGTGATCCACTAATCTGTCGACCGCAGCAAAAGCCTCTTCAAGCGTTCTAATCTTCTGTCTCTTCACCTCATTGCGGGCCCAAGGCTTCAACCCAATAATAAAATTGAAAACTTTGTCCCTCTCGGCCATGTCGGGAAGTTCCACAACTGCACTTGAAAACTCTCGCTGATATGCTTGTAGGCTTCCGGTTTGTTTGATGAACTTAATTTTTGTCCTTGCTTCCCATGTTTCATCCTGGGGACTGAAATGGGACTGCAAAGCTTTCTTCATGTCCTCCCACGAAGTGATGTCATCAGCATTACCATTGATAATCTGATCCACCCTCCTTCGCCACCACATCTTGGCATCATTTGCTAGGAATTGAGCGGCCACCTTGACTTGTGCCTCCCCATCAGGTAGACTCAATCGTTCCAAGTACTGCTCCATGTCCCATAGGAAGTTGCCAAGAGTCTTTGCGCTCCTTGTACCATCATAAGATTCCGGCTCCTTGACCTTTACATGAGGCACTCCTCCACCTGAGTTATGTCTCACGGCCTTCTTTAATACCGCAATCTCGTCTTTGGCTTCATCAAGAGCTTTGCTTGTTTTGTCAAGAGTTCCTTTCAAGTTCACGATCTCTGCAAGACCCTCATCCCTTGATTCTTCAACCTCTTTGATCCTTCCTTCAAGTTGTGTACACATAAAATCAGTGTACTCATATTGTGTCTTGAGCTCATCATGCTGTGTACGGAGTTCTTCAAGCTCTTCCTTGACCTTTGAGATGGTTTCTCGCTCCTTAGTAAGAGAGTCCACATCTTGGTTCCAAGAATTCTCCAAAGTCTCCATCCTTTCAATCACCCTCTCCATGAACCCAAGAGTAGTATCTTTCACTGTGTCCTTCATCGTATGACTAGACCCAGCTTGAGAGTTAGCTTCCATCTTCTTGATTTTTTGTGGCCTAGTGTCAACCATTCACCGTCTTCCCCAAGTCACCTGCAAGAACCTTGTCCAAGTCTTCACGAGCAACCTTTCTCACCAGCTATAGACCGAGCTCTGATACCACCTGTCACGCCCCCAGGTCTATGGTACTCTTCCAACCGTGTCTGGCGAGTTGCGGCACCACCGTGCACTTTCTTTTTTTCAATACTCATGCACATGGACTACGCCTTTCACATAACATACTTAGTTTATTTTTCTCAACCAAGTAAAAATCATTAATCTTTACACTTAATGAAGCCCATACACATTCATTATCCAATATGCAATTAAACCGAGAACAATAACAATTGAACACAAGTGTAAAGGGAGGGGCAACTCCCAAACAAGTTCGCCCGATATTAATATATTATGAAATTCTTCAGTAATACATCATACAAGTGTGCCTGGCAGAAATCCAAGGCCAACACTTAGAAATATTTACAACAAGGCAAGACAGCCTTTACAACCATGTACCAACCTCCCTTGGTAGGAGCGTACTCACCCGAGCCACTAGAACTCCTCCAACTCGGCCCTGCACATAACTGCCTTATACCGTGTTCCTTCGTCCCACAATCAGCGCCTTAGTAAAACTCGCACTTCTCTTGTGCGCATGAGAAGTGCGCACTTCCTTGCTGCGTCCTTTTACCCTTGCTCGAATTTGGAGAGCGAATTGCTTGATGATCCAAATGAAGCTCTGCGTCCTCTAATATATACGCTAGCTTGCCTTTGGTGAAGGGGTGTCAAGCCATTAGGCCGACCCCGCAAAATATGTTTACAAGCCCCTGCCTTAGTTCATTTGCACGTCGGCCCTTGCCCATGGCAGAGCTTCCAACGTAATTGTATAAGGCTTCGGCCCTTTTCCATTTTCGCACCAAGTGTACCAAAACGTTGCACTGTTATGTCGCATTGTTGCAGCCATTCGTCGCATGGTCGGGTCGCCCGCCCACCGTTCACGGGTCGCCCGCCCGGGTCGCCCGCTCGTTGTGCATGAGTCGCCCGCCGGGCGCCACCCACTATTCCGTCGTGCCCGCTCGCCACCTGCCGCTGTTGCAAAACACGCTCACACACGCCTCAATCAGTTCGTTGCTCCGCCGGGTGACTCGCCCGCACCGCAGACCCGTCCGCCCAGCGCGTCGTGCATGGTCGCCCCGCCCATCGTGCACGGGTCGCCCACGGGTCGCCCGCCCGGCGCCGGTCCATACTCGTTGCTATTATAACGCTCGCCCGCGCTCATAACTCTTCGTGTGACCGCACCCGGTGTTGGTTCGTTGGGTGAACATGTCTGCCCATCGTGCACAGGGCGCCCGCCCGTCATGCAAGGGCGCCCACCCATCGTCACGCACACCTACCCGGTTCGTGCCCACCGCTCAACCACCGTGTGAAGGGGTGTTTGCCCGTCGCACTCCTTCCTGAGTCGCGAGGGCATTACACTTTCCCTTTGCGGTGAAATAACCTTGACACAAGTAAAACTAAGGACTCCCCAAGCACGCGAACCTTGTTGTTCGAAGACAAAGCAGACCACTCTCATGTGCTAACAAACAAGAGATAAGGAAAACCTTTATGATAATAACAATGAGGCCATCATATGGGATGGGACTCTTGCACTAAACAATGTGGGGTCTAGTTAAAACTTCATACAGAGGAGATACTTAAATGTTAACCGGTCAAACATGATCAACATATTATTGTCATTATTATGATTTATTAGTTAAATGAATTTCTTTTTATTAAACAAATTAATTTATTTATAAAATAATTATAAATTAATATTTAACCGCATTAAAATTATATATTATATTTCTAAAATTTCCAAAAATTATAAATTATATTCCCTAATATTAAAAACTATTTACACTCCCATATATAATTGGGAATAAACTATTATTTGTTTTCCATTTCCCGAAAACACTCCAGATTACTATGCCACGCTCTCGCTTATGCTCTTATGATAACCATCGGCGGATTATATTACGGTCCTAAATCACAATTTTAGGATATCTTACTTTTTTACAAGACATGTACTTTTAGAAAAATATTTATTATTGATTTTTTATATTTCTTTTTAATATATATCTGAAAATAAATTTATAAATATTTATTTTCAAACTAAATTAATGAAAATGTAAAATTAGATAATGAAATATACGTAGATATTGGGGTTTTTTTAATTTTGATATCTAATAACATAATTATTTAGTTATAGTTACAAATTATTAATTCTAAGATATAAAAGTTCCTGGTTGACGCAATGACAAGATGCAATTGACAAGTTTGTTTATAAGTTGGAAAATAGTGATCACTAGTATTCAGAGTCTCTTAATATTAGGGAATTGGTATAAATATATATTTAAATAAATAAATTTTGAGTGGTTGTAATGTTTTGTTTTGTAGAATTGAGGCTTCTGTGATCAGTCATATTTATAAGAAGAGCTTCAGTGTAAATCACATGACAAAGACTTTTGTCGACGCGTTTCGAACCAACCAGTGTGGTTCATCATCAGGACAAGTTTTGTTTTATTATGATTTTGATATGTTATTTAAACCTTTTGATTTGATTAAATTATATGAAAGTAAATTGAAAAAAATAAAATAAAAAATTGAAAAACAATTAGTTATAATTATTAATGAGTTAGTTTAATTTATAGATGAAATGATTTTTTTTATTGGAATTTAGCAATACAATTTTGAAGTATTATTATGATTTTTTGTTATTTAAAATACATTTTTAAATGTATAGATGGATTTAGCACCTTATAAACCCATGGGGAATTGAAATTCTTCAGGTTAAACAACTTAAACTCAAATTTTAGAAATGTATGTTGGATTTTGGTTAAGATTAACCACGAAACACGCCCTAAAAATACCGTGGAATAATTACACTAGATAATTATTAACTAAAACATCTGACTAAATCAAATTACTTAACAATAAAAAATATGAAAATAATAAATTTAATTTATTAATAATCATAATTGTTAGTTATTAGTAATTAAACTAGATGCATGCCAAACTCTGCCATTGTTAAGCTCCTAAAATGATCAAATCTATGATAGTGCAAACTTCTTTTAGAGTTAAAAAAGACTTTATTTTTCTACTATTTAATAAATTAAAAATTTAGATAAATCTAAACTACTATTAAATTATTTTTATATATTTGTAAAACTGATCGCCTTATTTTCCAGTATCTCTATCCTTATGAGTGGCACTCTTTCCCTGCCTTATAAACAGGCTAGATCCTAATTTTTCTTCCCTGTTCACAGTCCTGCAGTGGTGAGTTATAATGAAATAGCTACCATGAATCTTGCTTTTGTCATAGTCAACAATGCTATGGCACATCAAACTGATTCATTAACTTCTAAATTCCAATGACCCTCTTAGAATCCGTTGACAAGATTGTCCTTAATCTTGGCTCTGTATATTTCCATTATACATCCCACCAACTCCACTACTATAGATTTTAGTATTGTGCCAAACTACCATCCTGCAAATATACGCAGGCTATAATGGAAGACCTTGACCTGCTTTCACTACCTGAAATTCTTCACTCATTATTTATAAATTTTACATCTCTTCTCTTTTTGACGAGACCGAAAATACTCAGTGCTTTCATCAAACCACATCTATATGCTATCGCCCACCGTCACCTGCTCCTTCGACTTCATGGACAAGTGACCTGTATCACGTGATATGAATAAGATAGCCACTATGGATATGGTATAGCTTCTCTGCACGAAATGCAACGATCAAATGGTTTCGAATTCTGAAAGAGAGGCATGCAACTTTTTCTTGCTTTGAAACTTCTGCCGTAAATCAATTATCGAAATTACAAGAGTTAGGTACGCATTATAAATTCTGTGATTTGATGTATGAATTGACTTTCATATATTGCGTATCTTTCGCAGTCGCCAACTGAAACAAGCCGAGTACAGTCGGTAATAGGTATAGATTCTGATCTTCTCATCATCATCGAAGACTTAAGCTTCACCCGATTATAACTTCATTTGGTGTGCACGATTGAGTTTGTGGCCGGCACTCCAAGACCTGTTGTTTTAGCTAACTTGTTGGAGTGGAATCAAATCTAATCCCTACATGCACAAGATAATAAGAGTATATGCAACGGCACTCATAAAAGTATATGTAATCGCCATCATAATACATATAAATTTATGACTTGGCCAGGGTTAAAACTACACAGTAAACACAAAAAAACAACTTAGACTTCCTCACTGCAGCATCATGGATGGAAAAAGCAATACGTCTCGCTAAATGAGTTCCTATTCGTTTATATTTATCACCCAGTTTATTTATTTCGATTTATTTACTTGGTATTCTCCTCTCGACTATTTAGTTTTACGCTGGTACACTAAAATCTTGTGCTCTTTGGCTGTGAACTATGAAATATTTCTTGTAACATAGGATAACACTAATATAATAGTCTGCTGGAAAATCCTCAAATATCGACGCATATAATAACACGTCAATGGTTTCATACTTTGAATTTCACTTCGTGGCGTTAAACGCGAAGTATCTGTCAGCAGCTGGAGTAAGTCTCGTTTGAGCCCAAACCAAACCCGAATTCAGCGTCAGCAATGAGGTGGCAATGAGGTCATTGGTGGATGGCATATCCAGTATATGGTGGGAAACTGTTTTTCAGTTTTATTTTTTTATATGTGATTTTTATCTTTTTTCATAATGTAAGATACAATTAATATGAAAATAAGTCTTATAATTATCAAATTATAATGTAGTTTTAATGTTTTTTTGGAATTTTTTTACAAATAATCTCACCATTTTCTACTTAAGCAATTGTTTCACACACATTGCAGACGAATCTGATTTTCCTCAGATTTTGAATTTTCTAAATATGTTCGTCATGTTCGCCACAATACTTTTATAATAGGAGGTTCATCCTGATCCTCTGCATTAGACATCTTATTCAGACACATTGTTAACGATTTTGAGTTTTTGAAAGGAAAGGATTATGTGACTAGGGTTGTTCAGATTGGACTTTTGGTAGGCAAGTTTTTATCTCGACAGCTGATTCTCACTTTTAATCAATTTTCAAATATTTTAACCTATAACTTGACGGGATTAAATTCCATTTAAATTTGTTATTTTTTTCAATAAAAATGTTTTATTCCTATTAATCTCATTCAAATTGGATTAATTCACATTTTATAAAATATAAAAATTAAAGTTTCCCGTAAACCAACTAATTTACCATTAAAAATAATAGGAAATGAAAAATACATTTGCCCTATTTCCAAAAAGAAAAGTGATCTACCTTCATATAATTTTTATAAGTGATTAATTTTATCTTTGCCAGGCTTATTAAAACAGACTCCATTATATGCACCTAGTTCAAAAAGAAAAGTGATCTAGCTTCATATAATTTTTGTAAGTGATTAATTTTATCTTTGCCAGGCTTATCAAAAATAAAACGGAGGTGGATTTACATGAATAGTGCCTACATAAGGTAAATGTTAGTATTTTATTTGTGGAAATGAATTAAACATCAAAACACTGATCGATTGAAAGGAGAGCAGTATATAACTTTATTGCACAATCTATTTACTGCTCCAAGCGGTCTTCGTGTAAAGAGTTAAACAACCCGTTTAATTTTACTTGAAAAAATTCCATATCCTACTAACTTTTAAAGTTAATTAAATAATTTATATAGTTTTTTTTAAATATTAAAAATAATTTACAATTTTTTTACTGGTTGAAAATTTTGAAATTTTATGATAAAGTTGATCAAATCTTTGTTAGGATTTATAGAATGAGAGTGACTAGAGTTCACACGGTGTTGATGAGAGCTAGAAGATTTTAGAGTTAAGGTTTTATATCTTAACTTTAATTGACTTCAATGATCTCTTAGATATGGGTTTCACTCTGTTGTTATACAGATTTGTAGATCTATAGATTTGACTTGTTAGTATCCACTGCAAACATATGTATTGGGCTTATTGATAGTGGTAGTAGTGCTAGGTAGTGTTCGACAAAGTGACAATAGTATACAAAAGTTGACATTAGTTTGTGACAACAAATTACAACCATCATTATGAGGGTTTTCATTCCTACATGATTAGATATATTTTATGGATATCATTATTGTTTTGATGCATAGATAAAGTTATGGATCATTGTACTCTCTTTTGCTACATCATTTGATGAAGATCTAAGAAGAAGAAGATTTGCAAGGGTTTTCCCCATAGTGGGTTTTTCCGTGGTCTTGGACCAATCCTAGTATCTCTATGTGTGTGCATGTTTTTCTTCTACTGTTCCCTTTTGTTCCAATGCATTGATGATGATGGTGATGTTGTTTCTTTCTATATAATTGCATAGGTTGATGTATAATAATGTAGATCTAAATAATGTAATGATGCAGATATGGGGTGAACTTAACATATTAAAGATGAAATGCAATTATTATGGAAAAGAACAATGTTGTCCTAGGAAAATTTAACAAAGATTTACAATACAATTGAGAACATGGGTATTAGATATCCCATAATCCACAACACTACTACCAAACCCATGAATGAAAGTCATTGGACCATAGGTTGACCACCTATTAATTCCATTACAAATTATCAAGTCTTCAAAATTATAGAGTTCGATTAGCTCGATTCCAAATAAGTTCATATTTGTATCTTTAGAATTTCTTTTCATCAAATAGCTATGTCAAAGTCCCCATCTAGCGAGAGGGGATTAGGGTGGGAGTTATGACTTTTGAGAGTAGCTTGGTTAGTTGCCACTCTAGCATTGAATTCCGTTAGCAAGAGGATATTTCCTTGATTGCTTAGACTATGAATATCTTGTTCTAAGGTATTGAACAAGTAGTTGTTATCCATGTTTTTTTTCTTATAAGGGGTAGAGTTCATAGGAGAAAAATAATAAATTGCAAGATAAATCCTATTAGTGCTAGTGTCCAAATTATTCATCCAAATGTACCAAGGGGGTCGATCTTATAAAGCAAAATATGAGAAGAAATATTATTTTTTACATAAAAAGTTATTCCTCCAAAACCTCTACACTAGGATTTCTTGTTCCATGCCAACTAATAATTAATCCATCTATGTGGGAGACCTTAGATAATGTATCCAACTATGCAGAGGACCTTAGATTTAGATTTATCATGCTCCTAAGTTTCAACTAAGAAAATAAAGTCAATTTATTCATGATCCAATTTAACATAGGACCTTTATGACATGGAAAACCATAATAATTGTAAAAAAAATATAAAGTGGTTCTTAATTCCTATTTTTCACTCTTATTTTAATTCTATAGGGAGCCAATAAATTATCTTTTATATCAAATTATAATTTTTTTTCAATAAATAATATTTAAAATATAAAAAAATAGAAAACTAATTTTTATTTTTTATTTTATGGATTTAATTTTATAATTTTATTATATAAATATTTAAATTACTTTTATTTAAATATTAAAAAATTTATATGTGTAAAATTATAAATATGATTACAATTTAACATACTACAATTTTAATTTCAACTTTAAAAAAGCAATCTTCATTAATAAATTTTTTTTACTCCCGATTAAATCATTAAGGAACACCCACAAATTGCAGGTTGTATACGATAACACCATTAAGCTTTTCCTTATTTATAAATCATCATATTTTAAACTTCTGATTTTAAAAGAAATTTTCAGTCATAAATAATGTTGAGAATGTGAATGGAAAGGCTAGAAGTAATTGTTGATACTTTATTTTGGTTCTCTTATCACTTTAGGCTAATAACATGTGGTACATTTTTATTTATTTCTAATTAAAATTTAATTAAATAAATATAATAATTTTATACTAATTTATAAAAATATTAAATAGATGAATATTAATAAACAAATTATTATTGTATAACAAAAGTTATTACTTAAATGGCGTTTTCACTTTCGCTGATGAAATAAGAACTTTAACTCCTGAAACGTATGTGATCAGCTGACTTGGTGGAAGCACACTCGAATCTACAAGGTTCCATTTTGTATGTGGTCCTATATTTGTAATGCTGTCTTTTCCAAGGTTAACATTAAAATTCAACCTATCAAAATGTATGCCATGTGATGAATTAGAGGAAGCAAGGATAAAGTCTAATACAAGGATGGACGGTAAAGTAAGGTAACACTTTCTGTGAGGTCCAGTACTTTTATGTAATCTTTTATTACTCTCTTCTTTTTCAATACCTTCCCTCAGAACAATTGTTTGTTCATCCGATAACGGCGTCAATGGAATGGCATTGCTGACGAGGAACGAAACATTTGTTTCGGATCAGATTTGTTTAGCGTCACGTGAAAGAGTGGAAAGTATTTGAAGGTTTGCTGCATAATGGTATTCGTCTATGTGGTCTTACAGGGTGATTAGAAGATGATCTTTAGTTTCGACTGAACTTTAATACATGTCAGCGAGCGTGGATAAGGTCCCACTCGGACAAGATGTTTTATAAAATAGCGTGACAATAAAGAGTATAACAGACAATGTTTTAACGAGGATGAAATAATTAAGTTGTATACCAAGATACTGCTAAAATAGTTGGGTTGCGTACCAAAATACAAAAATCTCTAAAATTTTACCGATGACAATTTAGTCAAAAGTTTAACAATTTTGACTAATAATGGGAAGAATTTTTATTTTAATTTAAGGTGGAAGAATTTTTATTTTAATTTAAGGTAGATGAGGATCTGTTGATTTTTTTTAATTTATGGCTTAGATTGTTTGGGAATATGCTAGTTATCATTTGTCTGAATGTTTATCAAGGATTATAGACGGTTACACAGTTTGTTAAGTATCATTGACTTTTAATCAATTTAAAGTGGCTTCCTGCCTACAATTTCCTAAGGATTTGAGATTATTTCAATTCTAATAAGTTCCTCAATGATAAACTCCTCATTATATTTATAACATTCATTTATATAAGCAAATTTTATTTAGCAAAATAGTGTATTACTTTTAATAGATTAAAAAAATTAGAGCTCCCCCAACCAATTTCCTAGAGATTTGGGATTATTCCAATTCTACCAAGTTTTTGCATGATAACTTTCTTCATTAATATTATATATAACATTTATTTAGTATAGTTAAAGAAATTTTTTATTTAACAAAATTTATCCATTTAACCAATAAGATTTGGTACATTCTCTTTTTTTTCAAGTTAAAGTGGAACGCCAATTTCGTGCACATGTTAATCAAAGATAAACTACAGCATGGGCAATATTCTGGTGGTGCAATAATTTTTTTGTTATATTTAATAGTTATTTTTGTTATATTTATGAAGCTTTAGGTTATATCAACCACATTAAAAATATTAATGTGATTGTACTAATTTTATTACTTTTCAATATATAAATTGCAAAATATTTAGTAATATTTTAGTAAAATTATTAAAATTTCTAATAGTAAAATATGTTTTTTTTAAAGATGAAAAATTAAAAATCCTTCCAATATTAACTCTAAAAACTTTCTACCAATGGTGTGTACTTGTTTTCGTACGAAAAGATCATATTATATAAATGCCGTTGTCAACTTGTTCCAGTTGGTAGCTGCGGAGAAATTTCAGCCACACACAATATAGGAAGTCCATTAATAGACCAAAACAACCTAACCTTCCTATGAGCCCTCATAGATTCGCAAATCATTCAAAGTTGGAAAATAATTATTATGCTTGCCTTCCATTCACTGTTATTGTTTTTGAATCGAAATCATTTGCTTATTGCCATTCGTGGACGGGAAAAAATCCTTATCCGTAGTCATCATTTGATTATGACTATCACTAACGGGCTTTTGCATTCGCATCCAACGGACACGCATCAAAGTGAATCATGAACACCTCAATCGTCGGATTGCATGCCATTATTGATCTGAGAAACCACTAGTAAACGGCCGTGTAAGTATGATGCAGTCCGTATTTAAGTTTTACTGGTAGTGCATATACGAATCGACACTGTCCATTGTATACAGGTAATGATCGGACCATGCCTCTAGCTATATATACGACAATTAATTCTGTGTCGAATAGTGACCGATCCCTAGTGGCATATTTAGTTGCCATTTATCTAATTGTCTAGTTGTCATTTACTTAATTGAATTCAAATATAGTATTTAGCTGGTCTTAGTATTCTTTTTGAATTTTTATACCATGTAGGCGTATAATAGTAAAATAGTATATATTTATCTTAATTATAGATTTAGTAAGACTGGGAGATCAAATCTCATCATATTTCAACTTCTTTTTAAAATGTAAAACTTCAAAAATATTTGCACGCCAAAAGATTTAAAACTTTTTTAATGCTTAATAAATATGTGATAAAGAAAATTTTATACTAGTTTTCTATTTCTTTTTATAAACATGTGTAATTTTGATGGTTTAATTTGTATTTTTGATTAAATTGTCGTTATTATTATTATTTTATATTAAGAACTGCACAAGTTATATATTTTCAAATTATTTTACCTCAAATTACTTTTCCCTTTCTAGCAATTGAAATCACATTTTGATGGTTTAATTTGTATTTTTTTGCATTATTTTGTTATGATGTATTATATTCTTTTATATATTAAAAACTTGGGCACAAGTTACATATTTTCCAAACATTTATTTTTATCTCAAATTATTTTTCCTCCCTTGTCATAAACATTGAAATTATTTTTTATTAAGGTAAACATTAACAGATAACACAACAAAGTATTTCATAATGAATTTATAGTTTAGCTAATATGGGATAATTCAAACAATTAAGTTAAGTTTCTATATTAAAATATTTTATTTGATTATTTAGTTATTTATATCTATACTAAATTTTATAATAAAATACAATAGTTATTGAGTATAGATTATATTAACTAGATTTATAGTAGTAATTGGAAGAGTGAAAGTTGAAATGTCAATCCAACCAAGCTAAGGATTTTTAAGGACACATGTCAACTCTGAGAAATCCCCTCATAGTAGACTTATAGTAGATTGTAGAATAAGCCTTTTTGCTTAATTATTTAAAATATACATATAGCCTCTATATATCATATTAATATTTAATCCCATTATTTTTTGGCATATTGCAATACTAAAGACATTTTTTTTTAAGACAAAAGATATTTTTTGTCTTAAAAAGTCAATTTTTATTTTAGTTATTTCATAAGTTTCTTAAATATAAATTTTAAGACAAAAACAACTTGAGACAAATATATTTTAAGACAACATTATATGTAAGACAAAATTATTTTAAGACAAAGCTTTAAATTTAAGACAAAAATAGTTTGAGACAATAATGTCTTAAGACAAAACTTTATGTTTAAGACAAACAATTTTAGACAAAAATATTTTAGGGCAAAACAGGCAAAATTGTTTTAAGACAAAACTTTATATTTTGGACAAAAATAGTTTAAGACAAAAATATTTGAAGACAAATTTATATTTAAGACAATGACCACTTAAGATGAAACTAATTTAATACAATCAACAATTAAGACAAAAGCATATCAATTTAAGAAAATATGATCTAACAACTACAAAATTGACTCTCTCAGAGCACCCTAAGTCCAACAACTTGCATGCTACTATTGTCTTGCATCTATATCGAGGTTGCTATTTCGCTTAACATTCATGTTATCTTATATAAAGAAAATGATTTGTTGGGCTCTTCGTTTTGTGGGGGTAGTCAATTCTGAAGGACACCAATTATCTTATGTCCCTTCAAACTCTATTGATACGATTAGAGACCACTTATGTTTAGTTGCATTCGACAGCACTACCCGGAGGGGGCTTTTAAGACAATTTTTTAAGACAAAATAAATCTTGTCTTAAAATTTAATTTGTCTTAAAATTTTCAATACAAGGTGCTAGTAAAAGAGGTAGAGGTAAAGGATTAGGAGTTCATCTTTACATTGTTGATGGGCTCTTCATGAAGCAGAGAAATGGAGGCTGAAAACAACTAATGGGAATTAGGGCGATGGAGGCCAACAACAAAGTTGTGCTTCATGAGAAGAGAAATGGAGACACTTTCGTTGAACGTGGATCAGAAGTAACATAGTTGGAGTACTTTTCATGGTCTCTATCGATTGTGTTTTAATATGTGTTTTTTTACTATTTCATTTATTTTGATGCTACTTTTTTTTTCAAAAAGAAATAAAACACTATATTTGTATTACAATATAAGGATAGTACATAATTCAAATTTCTTTCATTATATTATCCTTTCATGCTTCTCCTATCATTCGTATGCCCGTACATTTCTATTTTCTTATTCTAAAAAGAGTGTTTTTCTTAACATTAAACCTTAGCTTATAACCATTAAATTTTCATACATCAACACTTCGATTATTGAAAGATACAAAATTTCCATAAAATTGGGTTTTTGTTAAAATGAATCTTAAGAGTAGTTGATGCTACTTGCACTTACCATGATACCCTACTTGAAGAGTGAGAAATTTGTTTTACCTATTTCCTTCGAAATACCTCTTTTAGATACAAGGTTTGCTGTCAATTATATTCTTTTTATATATGTTGTAAATGTATATGATTAAAATTCCTTACCAAGTTTTGAATCCTCATCATCCAATTTGCAAGTATGGGGACATTTAAATTAGTATGCTTGTTTACCCAAATAATGATTCCTTTTGCATCTCCATATGCCTAAATTTTGTCTAACCTTAGCCATTTTGTTGCGATAAGGACTCCCCATAATGTTGTAATCTCCAATTTTTTGTTTGATCCCATTCCTCCCTCTCACGAGAAGTGGAAGAAATTACCAAGCTCAATAGCTATGATTGCACCACATCCATATTTCCTTCTATTGTTGGCTTTGTAGAAAAACCCAACTAGAGATTCTTGTAAAATATCAATGAATTTGCATTTCATGTTTCTATTAGACTTGATCATCGACCAGACCTCATTGAAAAAAAAATTTGTCTTGATAATGGCTTCTCTAACAGTCATAGTTTTCTAATAACAAATGCTAGCATTCCTACTTCACCATATAAAACATATGATATATAATAGGAGGGACTTGTACGTCCTATGCGAAGTGAACCATGATAAAAGACATTTGAACAAGGGTTTATTGGTGCCAAGAAAAGGAGGATGCATTTCCTCCATAACCCCATCCCAATTTAGCCTCACATATGAGCATTTAATCAACAAATGAACTTTATCTCCC
>APFE030112416.1:3965-52244 GCA_000404065.3 Pinus taeda
CAGAGCCTTAAATTCTTTAAACCTGTCAAAGACTTTAGATTTCTTCTTAAGGAAATATATCCATGTATTCCTTGAGAAGTCATCTATAAATGATACATAGTACACAGACTTACCCAGTGATGGAACCTTCACAGGTCCAAACACATCACTGTGCACAAGCTCTAATACATGTTTCTTCCTATTACCACCAGAGGGGAAACTCACCCGATTTTGCTTCCCATATACACAATTTTCACAGAAATCAAAATCCAGAGAGTTATTACTCATACCTTCTACCATATCTTTACCATGAAGTATTTGAAGGCCCTTCTCTCCAATATGTACAAGCCTTTTATTCCACAGCATGGTCTTCTCTCCAGAGACCACTAGATTTTCTACTCCACTTTCAGGAACCATAGAACTGTTGCACCCATCAATAACAGTGCTACCTTGCAGCTTTTACAGAGTTCCAATCTGAACTCCCCGCATCAATACCAGTGCTCCCTGAACCATTTTGCAGGCATCCTTCTCGAACACTTTTTTTACACCCGCATCATCCGGCTTGCTTACGGAAATTAGATTTCTGGCCAATGCAAGAATATGCAGAACACTTGGAAGTGTTCTAACCCTTCAACCTTTCAACTTCAACTTCACTTTTCCATGACCAATTATTCTAGCCTTCCTATCATCCCCTAAGAAGACATCACCACCATCATATTTCTCATACTCACAGAACCCCTCTCTATGGGGAGTGAAGTGAAAGGATGCACCTGAGTCAATCAACCATGCCTCATGATCTACATGTGTACTTGAAGAAGCCAAGTACACATCCCCACCTTCATCTGAGGTGGTTTTGCCTCTTGCAAAAGGAGCATCATCAAATCCCTTTCCTTTGTTAGGAGATTTAGATTTACAGTCCCTTTTGTAGTGCCCTTCCTTTTCGCATTTCCATTACACCTTTATAGGTTTTCCTAGAGATTTATATCTCCCACTTGATGACTTATTTTTGTTTCTGTTCTCGTACTGTCCTCGTACAAACAAGGCATCACCATTCTGGCTCTCCATATTTTTTCGTCTCATCTCCTCTGTTAGGAAGGGTGGGAATATCTCATCAAACTACAAGGCAGTTGCATTCTACCTATTGTAATAACCAGACTATCCCATGAATCTGGTAGAGAACACAACAAATTGATGCACTTATCTTCATCTGAAATTTTAATATCTACAAATAATAACTGACTTACCACAGTATTAAATGCATTTAGATGCTCTGTCACTGAGTCTCCATATTTCATCCTTAGGTTATATTTTTTTTTTTTGTAGGAACAGTTTATTCACCAGAGAATTAGATTAGTACAAAGTCCCTAAATTTCCCCACAAAGCCTTCGCCATAGCTTCCCTTGATACATCCAACAATACTGAATTTGAGACACAATCATATTATGCTCTTTTCCTTCCGATCCAACTTCTTCCATTCTTCATTGGACACTCCCGTTGGTTTAGTACCTGGATCTACCACGATCCATTGATCTTTATCCACCAACCAATCCTCCATCTTGAGTTTCCACGACTCAAAACTTTGACCATTAAATTTCTCGATCTCTATCTTTCCACTGCTCACCATCTTCTTCCACCATCAGAATCAATCCCGTAGATCTCTCACTGAATAAGGTTTACCACAGGCCCGTGAAAAACCCCTCTACAACAAAGACATCCCCTTGAAGCCAAAAAAACTCCAATACCAAATGTAGGTCTTAACCCCATACATAAATTACATGCATATGAATTCTAAAGCATAGAAAATAAATAATGTGAGAGAATAATACATAAAACACATATACACAGAGATTTTCCCCTCGATCCAAAAACCAAGACTACCAACTTGATTTTTCATTATGTTCCTTTCAATGTTACAATACATATATATACATGTTGAAGCATCCAATACCATGGACCGAAAACCATTGCACCCAAAACCATGTGTGAAAACCATGCACAAAACCATAGGTAGGTCCACCCACCTAATATAGGGTCAAAAAAAAAAATTCTTGGGGTGTTGCCTCGGACATCGCAGAGGGGGACTAACCGCCCTCCTCAAACCCCCTGTGACCTCCCCACTACACAATGAAGTGGGGGGCTTCGCCCCCCCTCTGACCCCCTGGCTGACTAGGCAAACTAGTCGTGGAAAGAATATAACACAACCCAACACCCTTTAGGAGGGAACTCAGGATTTTTAAAACCTTACCATAGGTCCAAGAAGGATTTCTTTTGGATGGCCTTAAATCTAATATTTATAAGTTTGTGGTAGAATGTTTGGTTTTCGAACAAAATAAAGTTGAGACAATTAAGACCTTGGGTCTGTTACAAACATTAGCCATTCCAAGTCATCATTGGGTGGAGGTCTCAATGGATTTTATCACAGGTTTACCCATGTTTGAAAGAAAGAGTGTCGTCATGGTGGTAGTTGATAAAATTAGCAAGTATTCACACTTTTGTGCATTATCTCATCCATTTAAAGCTAGTACAGTTGCTACTACATTTATGGAAACAATTCAAAATATATATGGAAACCCAAAGATTATTGCAAGTGACAGAGATCCCATTTTCACTGGAAATTTTTGGAAGGAATTATTTTCTTGTCTTGGTACTCAATTAACTCATAGCTCATCTTAGCATCCTCAATCTGATGGTAAAACTGAGATAGTGAACACATGTTTGGAAGGATATCTTCGTTGCTTTGTATCCGATAAACAAACACAATGGGTCAAGTGTTTTCCTCTAGCTGAATTGTGGTATAACACTTCCTTCCATACTGCAGCAAGAATGACCCCATTTATGGCACTTTATGGATATCATCCATCATCCATCACATCATATTTAAGAGAAAATTCTAATGTTCAAGCAATGGAAGATCACATCGAGCATCAAAAACAAGTTCTCTAACTCTTAAAGCATAACCTCACTTTTGAACATAATTGAACGAAAAAACAGGAAGATCAACATCACAGTGAAAGAAGTTTTGATGTAGGTGACTGGGTATTTTTACGACTACAACCATACAAAAAATTTCCCTCAAGCAAACTAAGAAGCATAATAACTTATCACCCAAGTACTATGGTCTTTACAAGGTGTTGCAAAATATTGGTACTATGGCATACAAGTTAGGGATGCCTACATCTTCCCAAGTACACCCAATTTTCCATGTTTCATGCTCAGAGTAGGTTATTAGTGAGAATCTCCCAGTTTAAACAATGTTTCCAAAACTTAACGAAGAAGGAAAAATCAGAAAACTACGAAAATGATTAATTTCGGAGTATCTCATCAAGTGGAAGAACTTACATGTTGATGATTCCACATGAGAGGATGAGAATTTTACACGTAAGCATTGAGAACTACTCAAGCGTTGAGGGAAATAGTTTTTTGAAGGAGAGGGTCATGTTAGTTCCCTATAATACTAGTGTATCTCCCTTTTGTTATTTTTGTGCCCATGTATCCCGCATCATGTTATTGTAGTACCCCATAGAAACCCGCTATTGTTATTGTTGCGCCCTTACATTATTATTGTTATGTAGGCCTTGATTATATTGTGACCCCCTTAAACTCCTATATATACCAAGTAGGTCTTATCATTTGAATCATCCAATAATTGCTCATTTATGTAATGCAAAGGAGGTTTCCCCCTCGAAGAGGATAGTTTTTAATTCGTTGATCTATCTTTTCTTCTGCTTTGTGAGATGGTTGCATAATATCTTTATTACGTTAGCAATGCATTCATCTTTTCGTATGTGAGTGCTTATAATGTTAATACAATATACACTACAACTCTGTAGCAATGAGGTATGAAGCTCAAAATGTGGATAATATGGAAGTTCTTAAAACATTCATATAATATACGTTGTTGCCATGTAAGTGAAAGTTCTTTTTGAGACAATGGGCATTGCTTCCCATGTGCTAGTCGCTAGAGCAAGGAACACATTAAAATGTGGTCCCTTTCAATCAAAATCCCTTAGACCCTTTGCAACACTTGGAATGAATGGTTGGGAAAGAAGTTTGTGAATTTGCATAGGTTATTTGTTCTATCATTATCCTAGTTATTGTCCTTTCCCTAAGTGATTTTGTTTTTTAACTATATGTTTTAGCATTATGAGCATAAATATGTTTTATGGTTACTATTTCCCTCTTCTCGTCGTCATTGGCATCTTTGATTTTTAGTGCATGTTAAGTTGGTGCCTATATTTGATGAGATAGAAATTGCACTAATTTTCCAACTGGAAACAGATGTGGATTACACAATAGATTTGCAATTTTCATATTTGGGAAAAATTGGTGTGTTGTGCAAACATGAAGAATGTTTTCTACAATGCTAGAATTCATTGGTGAGATTATTTTTTGATAGTCAAAACCACCATATTTGTGCTTTGGAATTATTTTGAATTCTGTAATAGAAATATGACCATGTGCAATATTTTTTTTCTCATGATGTTCGGTACGTGGTGTACACATTCTTATCTATGAAATTTGCATAGAGTATTGGGCTTGCGTTATTTGCTTTGTCCAAAATATTGGTACTGATATCTTCAATTTATATTTGTATAGGCTGGAATTTTTTTTTTTCTTAGTCATAAGAATTGGATTGAAATAAATTCTTGAAAAGAAAAGAAATATGATATCTATTTGGCTAAACTTGGACAAAACTAGTTTTCTATCTCTATTTATTTTTGTTGTTTCGTTGTCTTTGGTGTGATATCTACTTTTGTATCTGTGTGATTGCTATGTGTTTTCTAAATTTTATTCTTAATTATTTCTATATATTTGATCTAATTCTTATATTTGGAGCAAGGACGATGAACACAAACAGAGCAAATATAGTTAAAGATACGAATAACTTGGGTAAGAGGTGTGCCTTTTTTTTTATCGTCATTTGATTATTACATTATAAAATTCTCTCTTTTTTATCTATATTTTTATATATTGTAATTAAAAATGATGCATTTTAATTTTTCAGGAAATATATCACTTAGAGATACAGATCCAAGAGAACAACTTCAAGGAAAAAGGTACTTTGAAGATATCCATAAAATATTTTTTGTTTTTTGTTGATTTGTAAATTTGTTCATTTTAAAATTCAATATGTGTAACAAGGACTACAAATTAGAATTTCTCGAAAGTAAAATCTATTTAGTATTTTACCTATATGCATAGAAATCATATTCAATCTAATAACTATGAACCTAATATTAGAATATACATTAGAAATGACTTTGCAATATTTGATTTTGCCTTCATAGCCCAATTTTTGCTTAGTATCAATTACTGAAATGTCATTTCAATTAGTGATTTCGATGCAGTATTTGTGAACAGGGAAAAATATTAGATTATGAATTGGTTTGAAATAAACATATTGTCAATTATAGAATGATAGACATGGATGAAGAAGTATACATGGAAATGAGTGCAATTACAGAAGCAGACATTGCACGATACACATTGAAAGGAGTAGAAAATAGATAAGAAATAGAGTCAAAAAGGTATTTTTTTCTAGGTTTAGCTAACTAGATATCATTTTTTTTTTATTTTATAGAATTAATTTCAATTCAATGCTCATGACTAGGCAAAAAAATCCAATCTATGCCATTATCAATTGAAGATATCAGTAACAACATAACATGAAGCATTTTCCATGGCGATGTGTTAGTTACATATTGAACTTTTTTGGACCAAGCAAATAAGACAAGACCAATACTTTATGCAGATTTGATAGATAAGAAAGAAAAAATGACAATAATATTATTTGTGCCAACAAAATTTATCAAACAACATGATGTAAAATGTATTGCAAATGTTGGTGTTTCTATTACAAATTTTAAAATAATTCCAAAACACAAATATGATAGTGGTGACTGTGAGAAAACTATCTCACTAAGTAGCTCTAGCTTTGTAGAAAACTTTTGTCCTGTTTCTGGAGAGTACCATTTTTTTTCCCAAATATGACGATTGAAAATCTATCCGTCATCGAGATCTGTTTCGTGCCAATTGTTATTTCAATAACATAGACAATGATGAATGCACACTGGAAATTAAAGGTGGGAATGCCAATTAGGACAGGGCAATAATAAGCTTAGATTTATTTGAATGTTTCAATGATAGCAAGTTATTGTTTTCTTCTGATACGATTTACATGTATTGTTTTACAAATTTTAAATATGTGACAGGTTCAAGTAGACGACAAACTTCTTCCAACATATATTTCAATTCAAAGACAATTTCAAGAAAATATATTTCCACTCATATTGCTAAAAAATATAGTTAAAAAACAAGAAATATTTTTCGGAATCTATAACTGACATTCATATGTTCATTGAAATCATAAAAGAAAGTGAAAATTCTAAGAAAATTAATTATTTCGCTCAGTGGAGTATGCACAATAAACTATGCACTAGTAACAACAACTAGTGCATATACTAATCCCTTTGAGGTTGTATGTGAAAAATGCAATACTCCAATTACAACTGCGAGAACAATGGATGGAAATATGGCTTATTATACCATTCGTAAGCAAAATTATCGCTTTATTTATTTTCGTCAGTTAAAATGTATGGTACTTGGATATGACAAGACTACAACGTATTGTGTTCGCAAAGGAATGGAACTGAAGAAATAATAATAATAATAATAATATTCTTGATCTATAAAAATTTTCCTATCAATAATACCCTATAGAAAATTCAACTATTATTGACTTGTTTAATTTCGAGATCTAGGGCACATTTAGAGTAAATAATAAGAATGTGATTATGTGTATACAATGAGAGTTCTCTTTATTTGCATTGTCAGGAAATCTAATGAAGGAAGGCATATTAGTGATAAAAAATTGAACAAGGAATTTATAACTTAGGCTATAGAAGAAAAATTGAGCCTTTTACAAAGTCTACTTATAAACTCTAGTGAACTAATGAAGAGTGAATTCCCAGTGGCTAGTAAGATATTTAAGCCACAATTGAAGGCGATAGTATCTTTTCTTAGTGTTATTTTAGGATATGGCTCTACTGCGTGGTTTTTTGGCTCGATGGAGCTATGGTTCACATTGGTTTATTGGCTCCATGGCACTGTGATCTACGTGGTTTGTTGACTCTGCGGCGTTGTGGTTTTTGGTATGTTGGCTATGTGGTCTGCATGGTTCATTGGCTTTATGGAACTATAGTTCACATTGGTCCATTGGCTCTAATTGATGACACTGGAAATCCACCAACATAGGGGGTATCCCTATTATCAAGTCCTTACTAGAACTCACACCGTTTGTAGTAAGAACCCCATCCAAGTAATAGTACCGACCACCATTATTCTTCGAGATTTTCATTGGCTGCAATTATCAACATAAGAGATTATGCAAGCAATATTTGAAACAAGCAAGCTGACACTGTGAAGTATACAATTTCAATGTATATAAGGTTCTTCCACGAACATAGTAGAAAGAGTGAGCCTTTGAGAGAAAAATAATAGAACTATTATAGTAAATACATGCAAGAGCATGGAAAGAATGTTAGTTAATTATGAAATAGTAACTCACATAGTAACAACGATCATGAAAGAAAGTAACAATGCACATTCAATAAGATTATACTAAAGCCAATGAAATAGTTCATTTTCCCTAGTATGTATTAACATAAAAACATACCGCAAAACATTAAAAGAATAGTCTTACAACATCCATGATACATGCATGAAAATGTGTCGGCTCTAAGAGCTTCAAATATTAAGTGGAAGTTCCAAGATACACAATTACATCAATGCAACACTAGATCCAATAGTGGAACATTAAACCATTACTTACTCCTCCAAAGAATGATCTTCTCTCCTATGGCAAGCTAGAGAAGCCAAGGTGAAAAGTTCATTGCTTGAGCTATGAGGGTGTATTTATAACAAATGAGGTGATTCTTGACCTCCCCATGTGACTCTTGACCTTACCTCTTGAATCTTTAGCTCCCATGTGACTTTTCGAATTCCTATGTGACCATTGAGCTTCTTTGTGAATTTAGAACTTTCTAGTGACTTTTCATGTTCCATGTGTGACCCTTGGGATTCCACACATTTTACATTTTCTTGTTTTTTGAAAATACAATATTGCATTCCACAAATAATGTGGCAAAATATATGGGACCAAAAAACACTCTTGGGTTGACACTTTGAATGACCATAGTTTAGTGACTGTGAGATGATACTTGATAGCAATGTATTGATGTGAGGTTACTTTCTCCATTTCTATGTCCTCAGCTCCTGATGATTGACGTAGGATGTGTTTCATATTCACCCTCTAAAGGGTCTGGATGAGTGTTGAAACCTTCTAAGTCAACATGAGTTTCCATTTATCCTTCATGGTCCAGTATTCCTTTATTCTCACATAATAGCATCTTTGTGCCTTGTCTCCCCAAATGTCCTTCTTGTAACCTCCTTGAGCATCATCTTGCCATGATAGGATGATATCACCTGCAAATGAATTTCATTCATAACAAGATAACATGTGTCCCATAATCACCTATTTTATCTATGTTTTCTCATGTAACATGCTAACTGTGATGGGACATTGAACAAGGACTGTAATGTGCAATTGGAGGAGGTGACACTTACGATGTACCTTTACAACACAAGTGTAGAAATGTAATCAAAAGGTGTGTTATGCCATAAGAATGTGTCCAGCACAAGTTTTAATGATAAATAGCATAAAATAGTGCAAGAGAGTCTATTGGAGCTACCTCTAGGAGTTGTTCCATGGTGCTCTTATGATGTGTGAAAACAAGCGAAAGCAACAGATGCAAGAGTGAAAACAACACATGCAAACACAAAGAAAACAAAAGCAACACTTGCAAGTATGAGAGTAGGAAAAAGTGACACTTGTAAAAAAACACTTGGAAACAAAAAGAAAACACAAGCGACACATGCAAGTATGAGAGTAGGAAAAAGTGACACTTGTAAAAATAGAGCAAGCAAAAATGATGCATGTAAGAGAAAAAGAAAGAAAAATTGACAGTTGAGTAAATCACCTAGATGATAGAACATTCACAACCATGAGTGAGAGAATCCTCCTTATATTTCAACAGTGCACAGGGCTCAAAAGTGGAAGATGAATATAAATATGAGCTCTAGAATAGGCTCTTTATATAGGGAGAGCGGACATGCAATGAGCTCATTTCCATCTTTAATAAAATCCTATTTGAACTTGCAAATGTAGCTTACAAAAAACCACAAACAATATACAATAATAAACATGGATAGTAGTGCTTCATTTGAGTACATGTATATACATTGACATAGAATTAAACCAAAATTTAATTGTAACATAGGAAGACAATGCAAGCATCACAAACTATAATATAGTGTAAGAAAATGAATATAAAATTATCTCCAATGTCATATGTATAGTCTTTGAAGTCTCAAACTCTCCTCAGGAAATGAGTTTAGAATTGTGCAAAAGAAACTCCCAAATAGAGCCCTAGGCATTGTATTTCTAAAAAGAATGTGTCTTAGATTACAATAGTGTAGTCTTCTTCAGATCTTGTGTAGAAAGCCCTCCATTTTCTTTGAGAGTCTCTGCATCCCCCTTCTTTGTGGATCTAAACTCTTCCTACCAAGCCTAATGTCTTCTTAAATAGATCACATCATTCTATAGGCTCCCATATTTTCCAAAAATTATTCTAACATTACCTTCATTAGAGGCAAAGCGTCATCCCCATCCCAATTTTTTCACATAGCCGCTACATATTAAAGCCTTTTCTAGAAGAAATTACAAAATTATTTTCGATAATATGTAACCTGATCCGAGAAGAGCTAGTTTTGACAGTGCAAACGCTATATTCCAACCTTCAAAGTCAGGATTGTCTCAACATTCTAGCAAGCAACCGAAGGGGGAGTTTGGAATCATTTTAGTTTTCATACGCAATCAATATTAATTCTCATGATCAAATTTATTTCTAAATAAGTGCCAGTAAGAAATTAAGCATATACCTGCAATTGCATGTGAAAATCCAGGATTACAAATTCTGTTACATGACAGTTGATGAATTAAAGACATTCATAGATAATAAGATTTTTATAATTCAAGTGAAAGTTGTGATAAACATGTGTTAAATAGTGTCAAAATTGCAAGAAAATGAAAACCATGCTAACTCAAATGTCTTTAAACAAAATTCAGGTAAACTTTCAGTTGGAAGCTAAATCCTCACGACCAAGAGTAATTGTTGGAAACACGTGGACATTTGTGATTAGAGAGTGGCGTGATGAAGGTTATCCATCCATAATTTATTACTTTGAAAATTTGAAACTTTCTAGAAAAACAAGGTAATTTGAACTTTGTCATGTGAGAATACAATGTGTTTTAGTGTATTGTGTTAATGTATTGTCATCACAATTTTTACAGGTACGTGTGAGAAATTGTGAAACTTTGTCATGACAATCTCCAATGTGGAAAGTGGTGGGAAACTATGATAGTATGGATTTGATAAGGTGTATGTGTGAGCTATCACATATATTATTACCATTTGTGATGTGAGAATCTGTGTCAATTTGTAGATGTTTCAATAATGTGAATGATGTGAAAAGATTCATGAACTAGTTTGATCCAAAATTGGATCCTAGAACACTCTCTAAGTTTTCATGAACTCTTTAAAAATCATGCCAAAGTTTCAAAATCTTATAAAGATCAATCTTATCAAAAATAACCTCGTAATAGTTGCAATTTGTGATCAGTGCGGAGCAACGAGGACTATCGGTCAAGCGCGCAGATCGTTGGCCCATGGTAACACGCACTATCGCAAATTAGCAAAACCAAAGGCCATTTTGAGAAACAGGGGGTAGTTTTTGATATGAGATTAGCGACTAGTCACTAATCACATATCGTAGGGAAAACCCCTCAAAGAAGGAAATGCCGCAAGCACTCGATCCCGAAAAATCATAAAATGCAATGGATATCCTTTCGATTTCGTCAGAAGTGGGGTCGAACAAAAACTGGCAGAATATCGGAGGGGCTTTGAGCGGTAAGAAGTTTCAACCGAGTCCCGCCCAATGCCACACAATAGTTGCCAACCGTCCGACAGAAGAGAGAAAAAATTGCTCAGATCGGACAAGTAAACATCATGTGACTTAGCCGCCTGATATGAATGATGAACATAGGATATGGGGCCTCTAGATTAATGGCGAAGATGTGTTCCGATGGATGACTAGATTTGACGAGGTTAATAGGAAAAGTTGTATAATATTTAAAGTCTGATATGGATGATGCATTGGCAGAAGGTCGTGTTTCGTAGGCATTCTTGGAGCTAATGGTAAAAACGGGCGTTTTGAGTATATCCAAGAGAACTGGCACTCATCCGTTACAAAATAAGTGGCACTTCCCTGTGAGGCGTTATGCAGTGACTGATGATGTAGGGTAGAGGGATTCAAACGAATAGAGGTAGGGGAACTGGAAAGCCAGGAAGAAGAAACGAACAGTCAGGAAGCAGATTGGCTTTAAAGCCACGAACTGATAGAGAGCAAAAAAAAGCAAGTTAAGTTAAGAGCAGAGAACAGAGAGAAGAAGCTAAGTTGACCTGTAGAAGCAAAGGAAACATCGAGCCATGTTAGAGAGTCTGTGTACTCCAAAGAAGGCTTGAGAGGTTCAAGCGAACTCCTCTGTATTCGCCTGTCATGTATTGAGTCTCAAATTGGACTCATACTATTGTGACCAGTAGCGGTCAAGAGTCAGTAAGGAGAGTTTGTGTACTCTAGAGACTTGGGGGATCCAAGTACAGTCTTACTGATTTATACCTATTGTCTGAGACTCAAATTGAACTCACTATTGTAAAAAATCTGCTTGAAATCATAATATAGAGGCCACTAATGAAGGCTGGACCAGGAGACATAGCCCAGGAGTATTGGGTGAACTCTTTATTAAACTTGTTGTGTTTATATGTGTTTCCTGTTATGTACTGCTTTAGTGTTTGTGTATTTTGTAATCTTATCGATCCGTTTCACAAATAACATAAGCACATCCATGCACATGAGTCTGTAATACCTTATTAATTGTCTTAGATCAATTATAGATCAAGTGGTATCAGAGCTCTAGGTTGCTAAGGTTAGACAAGCTTGTGTTGAATTTTGTTGTTGAATGCTAAATAGGACAAAGCTCAAATTAGGAGAAGTAGAATTGATTGAAGCTAACCCAAAAATTGGAAGAGTCTATCCTAAAAGGAAAATGGCAGAAGAAAGTCCCTTGGAATTAGACTCCCAGTTCATGGATAGTTTCATGACCATGAGAGCCATGGTAGAGGAAATGTATAGAAAATTTAAGAAAGGTAGAGATGAAGATTCATCAAACTCCAAAGAAGATAAAGGAGCAAAAGAATCTCTCCTCCATGACCATTCTAAAGGAAAAATTCCCACACCTCCTGATAGTCTTGAAAATAAAAAGAAAACACCTTTCATTAAATTAGATGTTAAATTTGATTTGCTTATTTATGATGGTGAGCTGAATGCAGAGAAGCTAGATAACTAGATCAGACAGATTCATGTGTATTGCAGGGTGCAAAATATTGATTCAGACAGTAGTAAGATTCAGCTGGCTAGGCTATTCCTTGGAGGCACTGCCTTGGTATGTTGGGAAGGCAGAACACAAGATGAATTGAAGAAGCATGGTAAAATTCTTTCTTTCTGGAGTGAATTTGTGTCTGCAATTAAAAAACAATTTCACCCACTAGCTTATATGCAACAAGCCATGATGATTTGACAAACGCTTCGCCAATTGAAAGGGCAAAGTGTACAAAGTTACACCTAGGAATCTAGAAAAAGAGCTTTGATTGTAGGCATTTCTTTAGACTCACCTGAAACTTTGTTGAAGTATATAGGTGGTCTACATAGTTATTTGAGACATACCATTCTCATATTTAATCCCACTAGCATAGATGAGGTATCTATTCAGGCTACACATCTAGAGGCTAGAGGCAAGAATGTGAACCCAGAAGTTGGGGGATCATCAAAACCCGCTGCAAGAAAGAACAAGGAAAAGAGAAAGCAGAAATGGAAAGAGAGGAAGGAAAATGCTGTACAAAAGACCAAGCCTTCATGCACTCACTGCAAGAAGGATGGGCATGATGACGAACACTGCTGGATTCTACATCCAAAGCTAAAACCCAAGAAGTACGATGGCAAAAAGAAGAAGACTACTGTAGCTATTCAGAAAGAGTTGGGGCCAGAATTAAGGGATGAAACAATAATTAGAAACATAAGTATAAAAGGTAAAAATTCTAAGGCATCTTCTAGTAATTTTGCACAATCTACTAGTAATGAAGAAAATGAGAGGAAAAGGCATGAGCTTTTTAATATTAGAGTCATTTCCAAGCATCAAAAGATCGATACTTTGTTTGATAGTGGCTCACAAGTAAACTTAATTTATGAAGCAAATGTAAAGAAACTGAGATTACTGACCACACCTCACAAAAAGCCATATCCATTAGGTTGGTTATGTGATAAAGAAAAGCTACAAGTGACTAGACAATGTAAACCTAGGTTTTTTTTGGGTCAACATTTGTAGATGAGGTTGAGTTAGATATTGTTCCCTTGGATATATGTGGAATTGTTTTAGGAAGTCCTTACTTGTATGATAGAAAAACCATTTTATATAGAGCTGAAAACAAGTATAAACTCGTTAAAGATGGAATTGAATATATTGTAAGAGCTCATAAACTGAAGAATAATTATACTTTCATAAACTCATGGCAGATGAAAAGAATTGTAAATTCATGCAAACAATTTTTACTGATGGTTGTAAAGGAAAAGAAACTTGATAAAACCAATGTATTTGAAGATTGTAATGCTAAACAACAAACTGATTTTAGAAAAAGTTGTTTCAGAATATGATATACTATTTCAAGAACTTAAAGGTCTACCACCCAAAAAGGAAATAGTACATGATATTAATTTGTAGCAAGATGCTTCATTGCCTAACATCGGAATGTATAGGTTGTCCACTTTAGAGAATGTAGAAATCAAGAAGCAGGTACATGAGCTGCTCGAAAAGGGTTCATAAGACCTAGCACGTCACCATGTGGGTCTCCAATTGTCTTGGTGAGAAAGAAAGATGGCTCATGGAGAATGTGCATTGATTACCAAGCACTGAATAAAATAATGATAAAAAATCGTTATCCCCTTCCTCGTATAGATGATCTATTAGATCAATTGAAAGAAGTTGTTTACTTTTCCAAGTTGTACTTGCATAGTGGCTACCATCAGGTCAAAGTTGTAGAGCAAGATGCATGGAAGATTTCTTTCAAAACAAAGCAAGGATTGTACGAGTGGTTAGTTATGCCTTTTGGCTTAACTAATGCTCCTGCTACTTTCATGAGAGTAATGAATGATATACTCAGGCCTTTTATTAATGATTTTGTCATTGTATATCTAGATGATATTCTTATATTTAGTAAAATATGGGAATAACATTTGAAGCATGTAAAGCAGACTCTAGATGTTTTGAAAAGAGAAAATATTTCTGTTAAGCTATCAAAATGTGAATTTGGCAAAACATCTTTCAATTATTTGGGTCATATTGTAGGGGGTGGTGAATTGAAGATAGATCCCTCTAAGGTTGCAGTCATTGTAAACTACCCTAAACCCAAATTTGCTACAGAAGTTAGAAGCTTCCTAGGAGCAGCACAGTATTGAAGAAAGTTTATAGCTAACTTTTCCTTGATTACAGCTCCCTTACATGCTTTAATAGGATTGAACAAGGTGTTTCAGTGGGGAGGCAAACAACATAAAGCCTTTGACACCTTAAAAGAAAAGATTAGTACAACACTAGTACTAGCATTACCCGATCTTCAAAGACCCTTTGAGATTGAAACAGATGCTAGTGACTATGCCATGGGAGAAATGTTGATGCAGCATGGTAAACCCATATGTTATCATTCTGAGACATTTAATTATGTAGTAGTTAACTATCCCAAATATGATAAAGAATTGTATACATTAGTACATAGTGTGAAAAAGTGGAAACATTATTTAATGGGCAAAGAGACAGTTATACATACTGATCATCAACCACTTCAATATTTACACTCACAAACTAAGTTGCAACAAGCAAGACACTCTAGGTGGATTGGTTTTCTACAACAGTTTCATCTTATCATCGGATATAAAAAGGGCATACACAATAAACTTGCAGATATGTTGTCCAGACCAATCATAAATGCATCTACTATACTTAAGCATAATTTAGTATTGCATGAAAGCTACATTGAACAATATGCTCAAGATATAGATTTTAAAGATGTATATGCAACTTTAAGTCATGGAAAACAAATAGAAGAATGGGATTATCATGTTAAGGACCAACTCTTGTATCATTTTGGAAAGTTATGCATTCCTCAAACTGAAAGAGTAAATATAATTCGAGAAGCACACACTTCTCTAATATCAGGTCACTTTGGTGTAAGTAAAACAGTTGCACCACTGCAAAGATTTTGTTATTGGCAAAAAATGAATGAAACAATTTCTAGATATGTAAGGGGGTGTACCATGTGTGCTAAAAGCAAGCCCAATAATAGAAAACTAGGCTTGTACACTCCACTACTAGTTCCTTCTCATCCTTGGGAAAGTGTTTCTGTGGACTTTGTTGGTGGGACTGCCTAAATCTAGAAAAGGTCATGACTATTTATATGTTATTGTGGATAGATTCAGCAAAATGTGTATTTCAATACCTTGTAAAAAATAGATTACAGCTGAACAAATAGCCAAGTTGTTCTTTCAACATGTATGGGTTCATTTTGGATTATCCACTTCCATTACATCTAATCGAGATTCCCGATTTGTTGGGAAATTTTGGTTGAGTTTATGGGAATTGATGGACACCAGACTGAAGAAGAGCACAACCTTTCATCCAAAAACAAATGACCAAACATAAGTGGTCAACAGGACAGTGATCCAGTTGCTCAGAGGATATTGCAACAAGTATCCCAAGCTTTGGGATGAACATTTGTGTTATGTGAAACATGCTTACAACTGGGCTAAACATTCTTCTACACAGAGATCTCCTTTTGAGACCTATTTTGGTTTCACACCAAGGTCTCCCTTGGATTTTGTCTTTGGTAAAGACATAGCGGTTGATGGACACAACGATGTGGACAAGGAAACCAAGTTTATTGAACAACTGGAAAAGAGCCAAGCCAAGTACAAGGCAAGGCATGATAAGCATCGGATTGAGCATAGTTTCCAAGTTGGTGATCAAGTTTGGCTGTATATTAGCAAAGACAGAATGCAAGGTGAAGGTAAGAAGCTAAAGCTGATAAGGTATGGACCTTTCAAGATACTTGAGAAAATTGGTGAGAATGATTTTTGCCTTGATTTGATAGCTTACATTCACATCTATTCAGTAGTTAATGCAAAAAGCTTGAGACTATTTGGACCTTCATTGATTGAAGATCCCGAAGAGGAGAGTCAATTTTTTTCTATTGATGATTTGTTGCCTGAATATCTCAATGAATTGTAGGAAGATATAGTTTTGGACAAGAAGGTGAGAACTACACGTAGAGGGGATGTTGAGTACCTCAGGATTGGACTCAAAGGTTCGAAACCAAGCAGTGTGAAATGGATAGAAATTGGGCAAGTGAGGAATCTATACCCTCACTTGCTTGATGCTTAAAAACCAACTTTTGGTAGTCCAAAAGCTTTCTTAGTGGGAAGCCTGTGATCCAAAATTGGATCCTAGAACACTCTCTAAGTTTTCATGAACTCCTTAAAAATCATGCCAAAGTTTCAAAGTCTTATAAAGATCAAGCTTATCAGAGATAACCTTGTAACAGTTGCAATTTGTGATCAGCGTGGAATAACGAGGACCGTCGGCCCATGGTAACGTGCGCTATCACAAATTAGCAAAACTAGAGGCCATTTTGAGAAACGAAGGTAGTTTTTGATATGAGATTAGTGACTAGTCACTAATCGCATATTGCAGGGCAAACCCCTCAAAGAAGGAAAGGCTGCAAACGCCCGAACCCGAAAAATCATAAAATACAATGGATATCGTTCTGATTTCGTCAGAAGCAGGGTCCCACAAAAAATGATAGAATATCGGAGGCGCTTCGACCAGTAAGCGGTTTCAACCGAGTCCCGCCTAATGCCACATAATATTTTCCAAGCATCCGATGGAAGAGAGAGAAAACCGCTCACTTCGGACAGGTAAAGGCACCACTATTGCTAGTCATGTGCTCAAGGTTCAGTGGCTCGATCAATGTACATGTCTTTTCTTTTATTTTGATTTTTATTTAGATAAATTTTAAATTGCGATGTTTTTAATATTATATATGTTATTATATAATCATTATATATCAATTTCACAATTTTATATTAATATCATTAATAATATTTACAATATAACTATTGTAAAAAATTTACAATACAATAATGAACCACATTTTTTCTTGATGTAGGTATGTTAAACAAGATGTTAACCCTGAGTCACATGCAAAGTATTATGTAGGATCTTGATGTAGGTATCCTAAACAAGATGTTTAACCCTGAGTCACAAGCAAAGTCTTATATAGAATATGAGGTGACATGGCAATCAAAGGTGCCACATCACCATATTGAGACTAATGTTCTCATGTATGCAAAGTAAAGACCACACAAACGAGTGAAGAGAGGGTAACAAAATTAAAAATAAAAACCTAATGCAAACAAAGTCAAAACCTAAATGGCATTATGTACAAACTGATAAGAGAGTGCCCCTGAAAGCATAGACCTTAGAAATAAAGTAAGAGAAAAAATGAAAAAGGAATAGCAAGGAGCTGATCAAAATAGTGTTATTTACAAATAAAAATATGAGGGACTCCCATATTTTGGTGAAAAATGTGGGTAAAGGGTTGTAGCCACAACAATTGGTGATTTATAGGAAAGAAACAATTATCTCTGAGTTTAGATGATAAGATTAAATAAAAGTTTCCAAAATGGATTTGTTCTTAATGCCATCTCTAAGGGTCCCACATGTGCCATATATGAAGAAAGGTGAGTGCTTAAAAGATAGAAGAACTTGAATGTCCAATACTAAATCATTGAATCCTATCAAAATGGAATAGTCATTAATTTAAATCACATCTCCACTGGTGGATAGTGAAAACAACTAGAAAGTCATTGAAGGTTAACAACATTTGTTATAAAGCTACCTCTTTACCTGACATTGATTCGCTACCAGTATGCCTATTCAGTACTCTAACAGAGTTTTTATGGTATCATGTATGCATGGACCCATTGCCAGCGAGCCGGTTTAGTACCCTAATAGGTTTGCACACACTTCCACACATTTGTGAGCTTCCAAATCCCTTGTATGTTACTTTTATATTAGTATGTTTAAAGATTGATTTTTTATAAAGGGAGTGGCGTCGTATGAGAGGTCAAGTATTTTAAGAGACAGATGGAAAACTATTTATGATTGACCTTGCTAACTTATTCTAATCTACCGAAGTATAGTCGTAAAATGTGGAGGGGTGTGGGCGAGATTCAACATTCGGACTGGTAGTCATTCGTTGTTCTATATATTAACTTAGAATACTTGGATCATGACTCAATGTTCCCCATGGAAAATGGTTAACGTATGAGATACAATTAAATAGGTAATACAATCCTTTTATAGATGAAGAGTAAAGATTTCCCCTATGTGGACAAATTAAGATTGCTTAGAAATAAAGTTCCTTCAAATGAAATTTTGATAATGTCATGAAAACAAAACAATCCGAAACAAGCAAGAAAACTCAAAATTAAAGAGTATTAAAATAAATCAAACCATTAATCCTTGAAATAACTTAAACAAGAAAAGACAAAATAAAATAATCTCAACTTCAAGGCTGATAAATGTGTTTTAGTAGGTTGAGATAGTGATAAATAATGTCTCGTAAAGTTGTAGTTGAGAAGGATTTTCAAAACATAACCAAGGTGTAGCCATATTCAAAATCTGCTATGATGTTATTACCAAGATATTTGAATCCTTTCATTATAAATAGATAAGCTTTGAAATTATGTTTCTAAAGATAAAACTTGAAATAAAATGAGACAATTACCTTGATGATAATTAAAATTCTATGACTACTTTATTCAAAAACACAAAATCAAAGAAAACTAACTGTGGGGCACTAATCCTACCGCTACCATATATAATATGTACAAAATTTGCAAGAATAAAATCAATTAAGTGTAAGAAAATTTCTAGTGAAGCCATTCCATCAACTTTATTCCTACAAGTAAAGATACACCATGAGTTAGTAAAGGTAATAGAATAAAGTTGCATGACAAAAGAACACAATTATGTACATCTAACTTTAACAAGTTAAAAGAAAGAGACTTATGTACAAGGGTCCTCGCTTGAAATGATTTCTCCAAGTGTATTTCAAAAGGAACAATGAAAAAAGGATGAATATTTGACATTACTTGAAGAGTATCCAAGGGGAAGAAGATGACAGGCTTGGTAGGGATGTTGTACCTATATGTCAAAGCCTGTGGACATAGAGTGTTTGTATTAAAATTATATATTCTATGTTCACTAAAGCTAGTAGGATAACTACAAGACAAATATTTTTTCACATGGTCGGATTTGACACTAAGAAGAGGAGATGAAACCTTTTCAAAATATACTTCCATGAGATTATCAAGGTGGATGTTGTTGGAAACTTGGTGATATAGTGCATTATTTCTTGTAAGATTGTGTTTATCTACAGGGGGAAGGGATCAAGGACAAGGAGAATCAATTGAAAAGTATAAATCTAAGTCATTTTTTTATGAAGGTAATTCTATGACATCATCATCAAACAATTTATCGTATATAACCTCCCTTTCTTGAAAATGATGTGGTTGATTTGAGTTTACAACATCAACAAAAGGAAAGGAAAGAGGTTGAAAATTATCGTAGATGGGTAAAAATTCCTTCTCACAAACAATATTAACCTCAAATAAGTATGAACTAGTTGGAGATAGAGTTTCAATAGAAAGATCAATGGGATCATTACTAGATGTAATCCGATCTATGGAAAGACCAAGGCATAAAAAGTAATGCTCACTAAACTATATCAAATTAGGTTCATTGTTGTGATTTACATTGTTATGGATGAAACAATAATTTATGTTTGACCTTAAGTCATATGTTGAAGAGGTAGGAACTAGTACCGAGTCTACTTCCAAAGAAGAACTAACATAATTCTCATTAGTTATATCCTGAGGTGTAGTTATTCCTACCAAGCTTGCTTGAGGTTGGTCACAAACATTAGAAGATATCCTCAAATTCTAGAGGTGGACTTGAATTATAATTTTCTGAAATTTGAGGATTTGTAAAGGAAACTCCAATTGTTTGAGAGTTTGAGAAATTTTCCATTTAATTCAAGGGTTCAACAAGATTGAGAAAAGCACCACGATTGTATTATTCATTCTTGTTAGATTTATTATGTTTACAGTAAGAAGAAACAAGAGATTTGAAACTCTAGGACAATTCCTCTTCTGAAGGAAGATCTTTGAGGTGAAATATAAAACAAAGTGATTTAAATCTATCATAAAACTCTTCAATTGGATCATCTTCATGCATTGAAATACTTCCTATTTCTAAAAAAAAGTTATCATAATCATAACATTGATAAGGTGAAAGAAAAATATCAATGAAACGTTCCCAAGAATGTATAGGTTTATTTGGAAGTGTTTTATACCATTCTCAAATTTAAATGTGAGAGGAAATAGACTATAGATCTCATTGTCATTAATGATATTCAAAGAATCACATTTAAGCATAAATTTTAGAACATGATCTACAACAAAAATTCCATTCTCATGATCATATGTTGGTCTGATCAAGGACAAGATTGGTTTCCAGAGAAAACCTCTGATAGGTTCAGGAGAACTAAAAGCATGATGCAAAGTGTGAGGCATACTTAGTAAAAATAAAATTTATACACATATATTAATATGTGACCCTCCTTCTAGTGCCAAAAGTGTTCATGTATGGAAATGTATTAGCTCAACATGGGAGGAATTTCCTAGATAGAGTTCTAATTATACTCCTTTCCATTGAGATGGAAATCCTGACTCGTTCAATGGGTCTCTAGTTACCCTTACCCAAAGACTAGCCTAAGGTTAATCTAGCCTATCCTAATATGTACAACTATATATGTACAACGCCTTGATTTTTCTAGTGTAAGGTAATTGATTATTATAATCAATAAAAGGGAAAGGAATTATTTATATGTTAATATTATAAAAATGATAATTCCTTTTTGTTGACTAAAACTAGGGCTCAATCTAGCCACAGTGAGGGTTTGGTCCTATGTATGGATACTTAAAGAATGAAATAATTTGATGCAACCTAATCCTAATATGCAAAAGAAAAAAAAAAAAACCTATCTTGGCAAAGAGAAGGATAACCTCTCTCTTAGCCAAGAGGAAAAGGCATTTAATGAGAAAAGGAAAAATTGTAGTTGATTTTAGGATATAGTTTCACTTGTAAATTCCAAATTAGTTTGAAGATTCACAAATGGTTCAAACCCAAATGCAAATGAAACAATCATGATATATAACTACCAATATGACCTCATCTACATATATAAACCAGCTATTGTACAATGAGTTCATTATGAATTCAACATAAAGTAGAGGAAATAGTTCTCTCAACTTGACATAATGTAGCAGAAGAAGAATTTTCCAAGACTAAAAAATAATTACTAATATACACAAATAAATCTCCATGAGATCATTTCCAACTTTAATAAAATCCTATTTGGATCTACAAAGGCAGCTTACACAGAACCACAAACAACATATAATAATCGACATGGACAATTGTGCTTTATTTCATTACATGTATACAAATTGACATAGAATTAAACCAAAAATGAATTGTAACACAAGAAGACAATGTAAGCATCACAAACTATAAAATAGTGTGAGAAAATGAACTTAAAATTATCTCCAATTCCATATGTACAATCTTTGAAATCTTGAACTCTCCTTAGGAAACGAGTTTACAATGTTGACAAGTGTAGCAAGAAAGGATCAATTTGACTTAGCCTTGGTCAAATTGAGAAAATTCGAAATTTCCACACCAGCATACAACTTGGAGGAAGTTAACTGAGGTGACATGGCTCTTGTCACTCAGTTAGCTTAGTAAATTCGAGTTAGTCAGCTTGGATTTCATTTTTCATGTGTTGAATGCTAATTTGTAGCAATCCAATTTAGTTGTTTCTAGTTGTACTTAGTTAAACTAGTTCTAACAATTAATGGAACTAGATGAAGGTAAGATGTGGATTGGGATAGTAGTCTAACTCAGAGATCATCCAATTAACTAATCAATCAACCAAAAAAATCTCATGAATGCAAGGAATTCAATTTTCTTAGTTGTGGTGGATATTCCAAGGTAGTGTAACATCACTTGTAGACTAGATTTGAGTGTACAGGTGTTGCATGCAATCAGAGATAAATCCTTGGGAATTGCACAATCATATTGGAGGAAATTCCTAAATAATAGGGGCCAATTTCCTCAGGATTTGCACAAGGAAATAAGAGATCAAGTGGGGGAAAAATTGACTAAGTCAAGGTTAGATCTTCTCATTGAGTAGAGAGAACAATTATTCTTTTGCAGGTTGAGCTCAAAGTTGGAGCTAGAAATTGTAATAGATTATTTATTCATATGATTAATTGAAGTAGGCTTAAGTGGTTTTTACTAGTTGGTTTCCCCTAGATACATTTGTGTACTTTTGTATGTAATTCATGCATGTTTGTGAATGTTGTTCTAAATTGTGAATTATTTTTTGCAGATCAATAGAGTAGAATTGTCTCTCTTGATTTAGATTAAATTTCTTGGTCAGTTGCAATTATAGCACCATATTTATACATGTTATCATAGCACGATTCACATTAGAACAATAAATTCAAATTTGTTCCTAAAGAGGTCCAAATTTGTAGCTTCATTGTAGCAAGGTTTCCTAAGAGTTGGGAGAATGGCCTTCAATGGACTGACATTGGAGTATTCCTTGGAAGGCATCTCCAATTTTATTTCCTGGAAGGATCACATGGAGGCAGTGCTTGAAAACAATGGATTGTTGGAATATGTCAAGACAAACATTCCAAAACTAGGATTCGTTGACCCCCAGATCCTAGCCCAATGGAAGAAAGATGTAGCCAAGGCAAGGAGAATTATCTTGGAGGGAGTGAGAGACCACGTTGTCTCAAATATCCATGGGAAAGAAACTCATTTCGTAATGTGGAAGGAACTGACTAAGCTATTCGAAAATAAAAAAGACCATATAAAATTGGTCCTGAAAGACAAACTTCGAAACATTAAGATGTAGAAGAATGATAATATTCTATAGTATCTCACCTTATTTACACAACTTTGGGATGCGCTTGGAGGGGTTGGTGTGAATGTTGCAGAAGATGACCCAGTGAGCTTAACTCTTCTGGGCCTTCAAAAATCCTAGCATAGCTACCAAGACTCAGTGAATGGGAGGGAGAAATTACCGAATTGGGAACGCTAATGGCTTGATTTGGTACAAGAAGAAATCAAGAAAAATACCAAAGATGGAGGTTCATCCAAGGGAGAGGATGAAGAAAATTTTAAATTGGTTAGAAAGGGAAAGAAGGGAAAGGGAAGAAATCTCAAACCAAACTAGATTCCAGCCAAGGTGGCAAGAAGAAATACTTTTCCGAAAAAAAATGCTTCAAGTATCATGAATTTAGGAACTATACTACAAAGTGTTTTCACAAAAAATATAGGAAGAAGAGCTCAAGAGGAGCATTAGGTGAAGCATTGGCTTCACAATTCAAGTTAGAATTCACCTTGATTTCATGAATGGCCATCATTGTGATGGGGAGTGTGTGGTACTTGGATTCAGGTGCCTTGTTCCACATGACATGGTGTATATTATTTTTCAGTGACTTAGAGGAGAAAGATCTCAATATGCATATTGAGCTTGGGGATGACGGAAGGTACAATGCTACCAGGATTGGTACAGTAATATTTAAGAAGGAGTCAAGATCCTCTCTTCACCTCAAAGATGTTATGTTTGTGCCAGGCCTGAAGAAGAACCTCATCTCCATAGAATTTTTGGAAGACCATGGCTATCATGTGATCTTCAATAAAGGGAAAGCCTTTCCGAGACACATAGCTAATGGGTAGGTGAAGAAGATTCGAGTTCATGTGAAGAACCTTTATAAACTTGATGTTGAAGATTGTGCTGGATTAAGCAGTAAGGTAGAGAAATTGTAGATTCGAGATGTTGGTGAACTTTAGAACAAAATACTTGGTCATTTGCACCATGGTGCCCTTAAAATTACGTAGAAAATAACCATTGTCCTTCCTAAAGGATCACTTGAGAAACAAGATGTTTGCAAGGGTTGCACCTTGGGGAAGTATGTAAAATCCACATTCCATGATCGAGACAACAAAGCAAATGTAGTCATGGAGAGATTCCACTCTGATTTTTGTGGAACCTTCTCGACAACCTCCACTACTAGGTATAAATCTATGCTATTTTTATTGATGATTTCTCAAGAAAGTGTTGGATCTTCTTCACACAGAAGAAGGATGAGACATTATCAAACTTTGTAGAATTCAAGGCACAAGTTGAGAAAGACACTAACAAGAAGGTTAAGGATAACAGGAGAGACAATAGAGGTGAGTATATTTCAAATGAATTCAAGTAATTTTGTGCCAAAGAAGGAATTTGCAGAGAGTTGATAGCTCTCTGCAACCCACAATGGAATGGGGTAGCTGAGAGAAAGAATTGGAGCATTGTGGGAGCTAAGAGAGCTGTGCTACATGACCAAGCCTTCCATTGCATTTGTGGAAAAGGAATGTAACACAAGAGTCTACTTTTAGAACCAGAGTCCTCATCAGATTCTTAGTATGATTACACTGGAGGAGGATTTCTCGAGGACAAAGTTTGATGTGTCTCATTTCAGAATTTTTGGAGCCTTTATTTATTGCCATGTCTTTAAATATCCGAGGAATAAAATTGAACTGACAACAAATTTGGGATTTTTTATGGGTTATATTGAAACTCCATAGAATTACTGGGTGTATTTACCTTCCCTCAGAATGAAATTTGGGTGAAGGGATATAAATTTTGATGAGGAGAAAGCAATGAGATGCTCTCTTGAGAGGGAGTTTCAAATCCCATGAGAAGAGGAGATTTTATCTCTAAAGGAGGAGCCTCAGGAAGTTATGGAGCAACCACAAATGGAGGCATAGAGAGGAGAAAAAGTAGAGACATCCACTCAAGCATAACTAGATATCTAGAGAAGGTATAAAGAGAACTAGAGAAGTTGATAGATTGGTGTAGGATGCAAGGGAGAATGTGTGATCTCCTTCAAATTTGCGTAGGAAAAGGAGGTCACCTGAGAGGTACACTGGCTACATGGATCTGATGATTGAGCTTGTAGAGACTAAGCCATCCTCTTTCGAGGAATCAATTGAGCAACCATTTTGGGTTGATTAAATGGTGGAAGAATATGAATCCATCATGAAGAACAGTGTTTGGGAAGTGGTCCCAAGACCGACAGATAAATCAATTATGGGTTTGAGATGGATCTTCAAGATTAAGCATGTAGTATAAGGAATGATAGAGAATTATAAGGTCGTATTTGTGGCCAAAGGATTATCTCAAGTTTATGGAATTGAATATGAGGAAACATTTTCTCCCATAGCAAGTTATTAATCCATTAGATTGATTCTTGCACTAGTTGGACATATGGGATGGAAGATCCACCAGATGGATGTAAACAAAAGATTTTGATACATTTTATCGTGAGTCTCATGTGTGTAGACTCAAGCAAGCATTTTACAATAGTAAACAAGCACCCCAAGCTTGGAACACTCAGATCGATAGTTATCTCATTGGATTGAGCTTCAACAAAGTGAAGTGGATGCAAACCTATATGATAGTTTATTAGAAGGTAAATTGCTTATCACTGTTTTATATGTTGATGATTTAATATTGATAGGTGATGAGAAACGTATGAGCTCTTACAAGGAGGAGCTTGAAAGGGAATTCAAGATGAAAGACATGGGTCTCATGCAATACATCCTCGAGCTGGAAGTATGGAAAGGTGACGGGGAATTGTTTGTCTCTCAAGGCAATTATGCCATCGAGATATTGCATAGATTTCACATGGAGAGTTGTAAGCCCATGGATACACCTCTAGCAACCAACTGGAGGAAGGATAATTCCACTTCAAGTGAAGAGGTTCATGCTACCACAACTAGTGGGTTCACAGATGTGTATTGTGAACACACATCCATATATGTGCTAGATAGTCAACCAACTAAGCCAAGCTATGGTTAGGTTGACCAAATTTTATTGGAAAGAAGCTAAGCATGTTTTATGATACCTCTGAGGCACTACCCAATATCGATTATGGTACAGATGGACAGAGGGAGTGAAGTTGTGTGCCTTCACAAATGTAGATTAGGTTGGGAGTCCATCGACTAAAAGATTACATTAAGTGGAATTTTTGAGTGTTCGATACTCAAAAATTTCTTGGCACATCAAGAAGTAAAGTTTTGTGGCACTTAGCTCAATAGAAGCTAAATACATGGATGTAATTCAAGCAACATGTGAGCTGATATACATGAGAAATATACTTGTGGGACTATTTAATCAGGAGATGGATCCAAATGTGATCTATTGTGATAATAAAAGTTGCATTAAGCTCTATGAGAATCTGGTATTTCACGATCGATCCAAGCATATAGATATCCATAATCATCATTTACGGGACTGTGTAAAGAGGAAGCTAATGTTGCTACAATACATTCTAACAGAGGAACAAAATGTTGACATATTGACAAAGGCCTTATCAAGAGGGAAGTTCAAATTCCATAGGTACAGGATAGGGTTGGTTGATAATCCCTTTCTTGCTAAGAGGGAGTGTTGATAAATGTAGAAAGAAAGGCTCAATTTGACTTAGCCTTGGTCAATTTGAGAAAATTTGAAATTTCCACATCAGCAGACAACTTGGAGGTAGTTAACTGAGGTGACATGGCTCTTGTCACTCAATTAGATTTATAAATTCGAGTTAGTGGGATTCGAGTTCAGTTTGTTAGAAAATTATATATTACAGAGCAATGGAACCAATAAAATATATTGCATAAATATAAACACATAAAACACATAACACAAGAGAGACACAAATATATGTGGTTCACCCAATTTGGGCTACATCCATGGAGAAACAACTAGTCCTTCCTTTCATATTATCCAGCAAAATGAAGAGATACAACCTACAACAGATCTGCTGTAATTCCCTCTTTGCTCTCAATCTCCTCTCTCTTCCTCGCTCAAAATACAGATCTACGTAGATGCAATACAATTCCCTCATATATAGCAAGGGGTTGCCTTCTATGGAAAAAAAACGTAAATTAAACATAACTTCTACTGTTAGATCTCCGCCTAATGAACGGCCCAAATTGACTATGTAATTAAAACATTTTACAAGGCAATTCTACATCTATTTTTAGCTACCGAGGCACATCCGCCCCCCCATGGACCCCCCTTGCAGTGTACATTTTACAGTCGGCATTGCCGCCACATTATGAAATGGGGTCCAATGTGGCAATACCTCTAAATAAAGAAGATAATCAAGCTCCACAAACAACACAGTATTCATGTGTTGATTGCTAATTTGTAGAAATCTAGTTCAGTTATTTCTAGTTGTACTCAATTAAACTAGTTCTAACGGTTAATGGAACTAGTTGGAGGTTAGTTGTGTAAAATTAGTTGTAGACTAGTTTTGAGTGTACATGTGCTACATGCAATCAATGACCAATCCTTTGGAATTGTGCAATCATTTTGGAGGAAATTTGCTAGTCATGTGCTCAAGGTTCAGTGGCTCGATCAATGTACATGTCTTTTCTTTTATTTTGATTTTTATTTAGATAAATTTTAAATTGCGATGTTTTTAATATTATATATGTTATTATATAATCATTATATATCAATTTCACAATTTTATATTAATATCATTAATAATATTTACAATATAACTATTGTAAAAAATTTACAATACAATAATGAACCACATTTTTTCTTGATGTAGGTATGTTAAACAAGATGTTAACCCTGAGTCACATGCAAAGTATTATGTAGGATCTTGATGTAGGTATCCTAAACAAGATGTTTAACCCTGAGTCACAAGCAAAGTCTTATATAGGATATGAGGTGACATGGCAATCAAAGTTGCCACATCACCATATTGAGACTAATGTTCTCATGTGTGCAAAGTAAAGACCACACAAATGAGTGAAGAGAGGGTAACAAAATTAAAAATAAAAACCTAATGCAAACAAAGTCAAAACCTAAATGGCGCTATGTACAAACAGATAAGAGAGTGCCCCTGAAAGCATAGACCTTAGAAATAAAGTAAGAGAAAAAATGAAAAAGGAATAGCAAGGAGCTGATCAAAATAGTGTTATTTACAAATAAAAATATGAGGGACTCCCATATTTTGGTGAAAAATGTGGGTAAAGGGTTGTAGCCACAACAATGGGTGATTTATAGGAAAGAAACAATTATCTCTGAGTTTAGATGATAAGATTAAATAAAAGTTTCCAAAATGGATTTGTTCTTAATGCCATCTCTAAGGGTCCCACATGTGCCATATATGAAGAAAGGTGAGTGCTTAAAAGATAGAAGAACTTGAATGTCCAATACTAAATCATTGAATCCTATCAAAATGGAATAGTCATTAATTTAAATCGCATCTCCACTGGTGGATAGTGAAAACAACTAGAAAGTCATTGAAGGTTAACAACATTTGTTATAAAGCTACCTCTTTACCTGACATTGATTCGCTACCAGTATGCCTATTCAGTACTCTAACAGAGTTTTTATGGTATCATGTATGCATGGACCCACTGCCAGCGAGCCGGTTTAGTACCCTAACAGGTTTGCACACACTTCCACACATTTGTGAGCTTCCAAATCCCTTGTATGTTACTTTTATATTAGTATGTTTAAAGATTGATTTTTTATAAAGGGAGCGGGGTCGTATGAGAGGTCAAGTATTTTAAGAGACAGATGGAAAACTATTTATGATTGACCTTGCTAACTTATTCTAATCTACTGAAGTATAGTCGTAAAATGTGGAGGGGTGTGGGCGAGATTCAACATTCGGACTGGTAGTCATTCGTTGTTCTATATATTAACTTAGAATACTTGGATCATGACTCAATGTTCCCCATGGAAAATGGTTAACGTATGAGATACAATTAAATAGGTAATACAATCCTTTTATAGATGAAGAGTAAAGATTTCCCCTATGTGGACCAAATAAGATTGCTTAGAAATAAAGTTCCTTCAAATGAAATTTTGATAATGTCATGAAAACAAAACAATCCGAAACAAGCAAGAAAACTCAAAATTAAAGAGTATTAAAATAAATCAAACCATTAATCCTTGAAATAACTTAAACAAGAAAAGACAAAATAAAATAATCTCAACTTCAAGGCTGATAAATGTGTTTTAGTAGGTTGAGATAGTGATAAATAATGTCTCGTAAAGTTGTAGTTGAGAAGGATTTTCAAAACATAACCAAGGTGTAGCCATATTCAAAATCTGCTATGATGTTATTACCAAGATATTTGAATCCTTTCATTATAAATAGAAAAGCTTTGAAATTATGTTTCTAAAGATAAAACTTGAAATAAAATGAGACAATTACCTTGATGATAATTAAAATTCTATGACTACTTTATTCAAAAACACAAAATCAAAGAAAACTAACTGTGGGGCACTAATCCTACCGCTACCATATATAATATGTACAAAATTTGCAAGAAGAAAATCAATTAAGTGTAAGAAAATTTCTAGTGAAGCCATTCCATCAACTTTATTCCTACAAGTAAAGATACACCATGAGTTAGTAAAGGTAATAGAATAAAGTTGCATGACAGAAGAACACAATTATGTACATCTAACTTTAACAAGTTAAAAGAAAGAGACTTATGTACAAGGGTCCTTGCTTGAAATGATTTCTCCAAGTGTATTTCAAAAGGAACAATGAAAAAAGGATGAATATTTGACATTACTTGAAGAGTATCCAAGGGGAAGAAGATGACAGGCTTGGTAGGGATGTTGTACCTAGATGTCAAAGCCTGTGGACATAGAGTGTTTGTATTAAAATTATATATTCTATGTTCACTAAAGCTAGTAGGATAACTACAAGACAAATAATTTTTCACATGGTCGGATTTGACACTAAGAAGAGGAGATGAAACCTTTTCAAAATATACTTCCATGAGATTATCAAGGTGGATGTTGTTGGAAACTTGGTGATATAGTGCATTATTTCTTGTAAGATTGTGTTTATCTACAGGGGGAAGGGATCAAGGACAAGGAGAATCAATTGAAAAGTCTAAATCTAAGTCATTTTTTTATGAAGGTAATGTTATGACATCATCATCAAACAATTTATCATATATAACCTCCCTCTCTTGAAAATGATGTGGTTGATTTGAGTTTACAACATCAACAAAAGGAAAGGAAAGAGGTTGAAAATTATCGTAGATGGGTAAAAATTCCTTCTCACAAACAATATTAACCTCAAATAAGTATGAACTAGTTGGAGATAGAGTTTCAATAGAAAGATCAATGGGATCATTACTAGATGTAATCCGATCTATGGAAAGACCAAGGCATAAAAAGTAATGCTCACTAAAATATATCAAATTAGGTTCATTGTTGTGATTTACATTGTTATGGATGAAACAATAATTTATGTTTGATCTTAAGTCCTATGTTGAAGAGGTAGGAACTAGTACCGAGTCTACTTCCAAAGAAGAACTAACATAATTCTCATTAGTTATATCCTGAGGTGTAGTTATTCCTACCAAGCTTGCTTGAGGTTGGTCACAAACATTAGAAGATATCCTCAAATTCTAGAGGTGGACTTGAATTATAATTTTTTGAAATTTGAGAATTTGTAAAGGAAACTCCAATTGTTTGAGAGTTTGAGAAATTTTCCATTTAATTCAAGGGTTCAACAAGATTGAGAAAAGCACCACGATTGTATTATTCATTCTTGTTAGATTTATTATGTTTACAATAAGAAGAAACAGGAGATTTGAAACTCTAGGACAATTCCTCTTCTGAAGGAAGATCTTTGAGGTGAAATATAAAACAAAGTGATTTAAATCTATCATAAAACTCTTCAATTGGATCATCTTCATGCATTGAAATACTTCCTATTTCTAAAAAAAAGTTATCATAATCATAACATTGATAAGGTGAAAGAAAAATATCAATGAAACGTTCCCAAGAATGTATAGGTTTATTTGGAAGTGTTTTATACCATTCTCAAATTTAAATGTGAGAGGAAATAGACTATAGATCTCATTGTCATTAATGATATTCAAAGAATCACATTTAAGCATAAATTTTAGAACATGATCTACAACAAAAATTCCATTCTCACGATCATATGTTGGTCTGATCAAGGACAAGATTGGTTTCCAGAGAAAACCTCTGATAGGTTCAAGAGAACTAAAAGCATGATGCAGAGTGTGAGGCATACTTAGTAAAAATAAAATTTATACACATATATTAATATGTGACCCTCCTTCTAGTGCCAAAAGTGTACATGTATGGAAATGTATTAGCTCAACATGGGAGGAATTTCCTAGATAGAGTTCTAATTATACTCCTTTCCATTGAGATGGAAATCCTGACTCGTTCAATGGGTCTCTAGTTACCCTTACCCAAAGACTAGCCTAAGGTTAATCTAGCCTATCCTAATATGTACAACTATATATGTACAACGCCTTGAGTTTTCTAGTGTAAGGTAATTGATTATTATAATCAATAAAAGGGAAAGGAATTATTTATATGTTAATATTATAAAAATGATAATTCCTTTTTGTTGACTAAAACTAGGGCTCAATCTAGCCACAGTGAGGGTTTTCTGCTACGTATGGATACTTAAAGAATGAAATAATTTGATGCAACCTAATCCTAATATGCAAAAGAAAAAAAAAAACCTATCTTGGCAAAGAGAAGGATAACCTCTCTCTTAGCCAAGAGGAAAAGGTATTTAATGAGAAAAGGAAAAATTGTAGTTGATTTTAGGATACAGGTTCACTTGTAAATCCCAAATTAGTTTGAAGATTCACAAATGGTTCAAACCCAAATGCAAATGAAACAATCATGATATATAACTACCAATATGACCTCATCTACATATATAAACCAGCTATTGTACAATGAGTTCATTATGAATTCAACATAAAGTAGAGGAAATAGTTCTCTCAACTTGACATAATGTAGCAGAAGAAGAATTTTCCAAGACTAAAAAATAATTACTAATATACACAAATAAATCTCCATGAGATCATTTCCAACTTTAATAAAATCCTATTTGGATCTACAAAGGCAGCTTACACAGAACCACAAACAACATATAATAATCGACATGGACAATTGTGCTTTATTTCATTACATGTATACAAATTGACATAGAATTAAACCAAAAATGAATTGTAACACAAGAAGACAATGTAAACATCACAAACTATAAAATAGTGTGAGAAAATGAACTTAAAATTATCTCCAATTCCATATGTACAATCTTTGAAATCTTGAACTCTCCTTAGGAAACGAGTTTACAATGTTGACAAGTGTAGCAAGAAAGGATCAATTTGACTTAGCCTTGGTCAAATTGAGAAAATTCGAAATTTCCACACCAGCATACAACTTGGAGGAAGTTAACTGAGGTGACATGGCTCTTGTCACTCAGTTAGCTTAGTAAATTCGAGTTAGTCAGCTTGGAGTTCATTTTTCATGTGTTGAATGCTAATTTGTAGCAATCCAATTTAGTTGTTTCTAGTTGTACTTAGTTAAACTAGTTCTAACAATTAATGGAACTAGATGAAGGTAAGATGTGGATTGGGATAGTAGTCTAACTCAGAGATCATCCAATTAACTAATCAATCAACCAAAAAAAGCTCATGAATGCAAGGAATTCAATTTTCTTAGTTGTGGTGGATATTCCAAGGTAGTGTAACATCACTTGTAGACTAGATTTGAGTGTACAGGTGTTGCATGCAATCAGAGATAAATCCTTGGGAATTGCACAATCATATTGGAGGAAATTCCTAAATAATAGGGGCCAATTTCCTCAGGATTTGCACAAGGAAATAAGAGATCAAGTGGGGGAAAAATTGACTAAGTCAAGGTTAGATCTTCTCATTGAGTAGAGAGAACAATTATTCTTTTGCAGGTTGAGCTCAAAGTTGGAGCTAGAAATTGTAATAGATTATTTATTCATATGATTAATTGAAGTAGGCTTAAGTGGTTTTTACTAGTTGGTTTCCCCTAGATACATTTGTGTACTTTTGTATGTAATTCATGCATGTTTGTGAATGTTGTTCTAAATTGTGAATTATTTTTTGCAGATCAATAGAGTAGAATTGTCTCTCTTGATTTAGATTAAATTTCTTGGTCAGTTGCAATTATAGCACCATATTTATACATGTTATCATAGCACGATTCACATTAGAACAATAAATTCAAATTTGTTCCTAAAGAGGTCCAAATTTGTAGCTTCATTGTAGAAAGGTTTCCTAAGAGTTGGGAGAATGGCCTTCAATGGACTGACATTGGAGTATTCCTTGGAAGGCAGCTCAAATTTTATTTCCTGGAAGGATCACATGGAGGCAGTGCTTGACAACAATGGATTGTTGGAATATGTCAAGACAAACATTCCAAAACTAGGATTCGTTGACCCCCAGATCCTAGCCCATTGGAAGAAAGATGTAGCCAAGGCAAGGAGAATTATCCTGGAGGGAGTGAGAGACCACGTTGTCTCAAATATCCATGGGAAAGAAACTCATTTCGTAATGTGGAAGGAACTGACTAAGCTATTCGAAAATAAAAAAGACCATATAAAATTGGTCCTGAAAGACAAACTTCGAAACATTAAGATGTAGAAGAATGATAATATTCTATAGTATCTCACCTTATTTACACAACTTTGGGATGCACTTGGAGGGGTTGGTGTGAATGTTGCAGAAGATGACCCAGTGAGCTTAACTCTTTTGGGCCTTCAAAAATCCTGGCATAGCTACCAAGACTCAGTGAATGGGAGGGAGAAATTACCGAATTGGGAACGCTAATGGCTTGATTTGGTACAAGAAGAAATCAAGAAAAATACCAAAGATGGAGGTTCATCCAAGGGAGAGGATGAAGAAAATTTTAAATTGGTTAGAAAGGGAAAGAAGGGAAAGGGAAGAAATCTCAAACCAAACTAGATTCCAGCCAAGGTGGCAAGAAGAAATACTTTTCTGAAAAAAAATGCTTCAAGTATCATGAATTTAGGAACTATACTACAAAGTGTTTGCACAAAAAATATAGGAAGAAGAGCTCAAGAGGAGCATTAGGTGAAGCATTGGCTTCACAGTTCAAGTTAGAATTCACCTTGATTTCATGAATGGCCATCATTGTGATGGGGAGTGTGTGGTACTTGGATTCAGGTGCCTTGTTCCACATGACATGGTGTATATTATTTTTCAGTGACTTAGAGGAGAAAGATCTCAATATGCATATTGAGCTTGGGGATGACGGGAGGTACAATGCTACCAGGATTGGTACAGTAATATTTAAGAAGGAGTCAAGATCCTCTCTTTACCTCAAAGATGTTATGTTTGTGCTAGGCCTGAAGAAGAACCTCATCTCCATAGAATTTTTGGAAGACCATGGCTATCATGTGATCTTCAATAAAGGGAAAGCCTTTCCGAGACACATAGCTACTGGGTAGGTGAAGAAGATTCGAGTTCATGTGAAGAACCTTTATAAACTTGATGTTGAAGATTGTGCTGGATTAAGCAGTAAGGTAGAGAAATTGTAGATTCGAGATTTTGGTGAACTTTAGAACAAAATACTTGGTCATTTGCACCATGGTGCCCTTAAAATTACACAGAAAATAACCATTGTCCTTCCTAAAGGATCACTTGAGAAACAAGATGTTTGCAAGGGTTGCACCTTGGGGAAGTATGTAAAATCCACATTCCATGATCGAGACAACAAAGCAAATGTAGTCATGGAGAGATTCCACTCTGATTTTTGTGGAACCTTCTCGACAACCTCCACTACTAGGCATAAATCTATGCTATTTTTATTGATGATTTCTCAAGAAAGTGTTGGATCTTCTTCACACAGAAGAAGGATGAGACATTATCAAACTTTGTAGAATTCAAGGCACAAGTTGAGAAAGACACTAACAAGAAGGTTAAGGATAACAGGAGAGACAATAGAGGTGAGTATATTTCAAATGACTTCAAGTAATTTTGTGCCAAAGAAGGAATTTGCAGAGAGTTGATAGCTCTCTGCAACCCACAATGGAATGGGGTAGCTGAGAGAAAGAATTGGAGCATTGTGGGAGCTAAGAGAGCTGTGCTACATGACCAAGCCTTCCATTGCATTTGTGGAAAAGGAATGTAACACAAGAGTCTACTTTTAGAACCAGAGTCCTCATCAGATTCTTAGTATGATTACACCGGAGGAGGATTTCTCGAGGACAAAGTCTGATGTGTCTCATTTCAGAATTTTTGGAGCCTTTATTTATTGCCATGTCTTTAAATATCCGAGGAATAAAATTGAACCGACAAAAAATTTGGGATTTTTTATGGGTTATATTGAAACTCCATAGAATTACTGGGTGTATTTACCTTCCCTCAGAATGAAATTTGGGTGAAGGGATATAAATTTTGTTGAGGAGAAAGCAATGAGATGCTCTCTTGAGAGGGAGTTTCAAATCCCATGAGAAGAGGAGATTTTATCTCTAAAGGAGGAGCCTCAGGAAGTTATGGAGCAACCACAAATGGAGGCGTAGAGAGGAGAAAAAGTAGAGACATCCACTCAAGCATAACCAGATATCTAGAGAAGGTATAAAGAGAACTAGAGAAGTTGATAGATTGGTGCAGGATGCAAGGGAGAATGTGTGATCTCCTTCAAATTTGCGTAGGAAAAGGAGGTCACCTGAGAGGTACACTGGCTACATGGATCTGATGATTGAGCTTGTAGAGACTAAGCCATCCTCTTTCAAGGAATCAATTGAGCAGCCATTTTGGGTTGATTAAATGGTGGAAGAATATGAATCCATCATGAAGAACAATGTTTGGGAAGTGGTCCCAAGACCGACAGATAAATCAATTATGGGTTTGAGATGGATCTTCAAGATTAAGCATGTAGTATAAGGAATGATATAGAATTATAAGGTCGTATTTGTGGCCAAAGGATTATCTCAAGTTTATGGAATTGAATATGAGGAAACATTTTCTCCCATAGCAAGTTATTAATCCATTAGATTGATTCTTGCACTAGCTGGACATATGGGATGGAAGATCCACCAAATGGATGTAAACAAAAGATTTTGATACATTTTATCATGAGTCTCATGTGTGTAGACTCAAGCAAGCATTTTAAAATAGTAAACAAGCACCCCAAGCTTGGAACACTCAGATCGATAGTTATCTCATTGGATTGAGCTTCAACAAAGTGAAGTGGATGCAAACCTATATCATAGTTTATTAGAAGGTAAATTGCTTATCACTGTTTTATATGTTGATGATTTAATATTGATAGGTGATGAGAAACGTATGAGCTCTTACAAGGAGAAGCTTGAAAGGGAATTCAAGATGAAAGACATGGGTCTCATGCAATACATCCTCGAGCTGGAAGTATGGAAAGGTGACGGGGAATTGTTTGTCTCTCAAGGCAATTATGCCATCGAGATATTGCATAGATTTCACATGGAGAGTTGTAAGCCCATGGAGACACCTCTAGCAACCAACTGGAGGAAGGATAATTCCACTTCAAGTGAAGAGGTTCATGCTACCACAACTAGTGGGTTCACAGATGTGTATTGCGAACACACATCCATATATGTGCTAGATAGTCAACCAACTAAGCCAAGCTATGGTTAGGTTGACCAAATTTTATTGGAAAGAAGCTAAGCATGTTTTATGATACCTCTGAGGCACTACCCAATATCGATTATGGTACAGATGGACAGAGGGAGTGAAGTTGTGTGCCTTCGCAAATGTAGATTAGGTTGGGAGTCCATCGACTAAAAGATTACATTAAGTGGAATTTTTGAGTGTTCGATACTCAAAAATTTCCTGGCACATCAAGAAGTAAAGTTTTGTGGCACTTAGCTCAATAGAAGCTAAATACATGGATGTAATTCAAGCAACATGTGAGCTGATATACATGAGAAATATACTTGTGGGACTATTTAATCAGGAGATGGATCCAAATGTGATCTATTGTGATAATAAAAGTGGCATTAAGCTCTTTGAGAATCTGGTATTTCACGATCGATCCAAGCATATAGATATCCATAATCATCATTTACGGGACTGTGTAAAGAGGAAGCTAATGTTGCTACAATACATTCTAACAGAGGAACAAAATGTTGACATATTGACAAAGGCCTTATCAAGAGGGAAGTTCAAATTCCATAGGTACAGGATAGGGTTGGTTGATAATCCCTTTCTTGCTAAGAGGGAGTGTTGATAAATGTAGAAAGAAAGGCTCAATTTGACTTAGCCTTGGTCAATTTGAGAAAATTTGAAATTTCCACATCAGCAGACAACTTGGAGGTAGTTAACTGAGGTGACATGGCTCTTGTCACTCAATCAGATTTATAAATTCGAGTTAGTGGGATTCGAGTTCAGTTTGTTAGAAAATTATATATTACAGAGCAATGGAACCAATAAAATATATTGCATAAATATAAAAACATAAAACACATAACACAAGAGAGACACAGATATACGTGGTTCACCCAATTTGGGCTACATCCATGGAGAAACAACCAGTCCTTCCTTTCATATTATCTAGCAAAATGAAGAGATACAACCTACAACAGATCCGCTGTAATTCCCTCTTTTCTCTCAATCTCCTCTCTCTTCCTCGCTCAAAATACAGATCTACGTAGAGGCAATACAATTCCCTCATATATAGCAAGGGGTTGCCTTCTATGGAAAAAAAACGTAAATTAAACATAACTTCTACCGTTAGATCTCTGCCTAATGAACGGCCCAACTTGACTATGAAATTAAAACATTTTACAAGGCAATTCTACATCTATTTTTAGCTACCGAGGCACATCCGCCCCCCCATGGACCCTCCTTGCAGTGTACATTTTACGGTCGGCATTGCCGCCACATTATGAAATAGGGTCCAATGTGGCAATACCTCTAAATAAAGAAGATAATCAAGCTCCACAAACAACACAGTATTCATGTGTTGATTGCTAATTTGTAGAAATCTAGTTCAGTTATTTCTAGTTGTACTCAATTAAACTAGTTCTAACGGTTAATGGAACTAGTTGGAGGTTAGTTGTGTAAAATTAGTTGTAGACTAGTTTTGAGTGTACATGTGCTACATGCAATCAATGACCAATCCTTTGGAATTGTGCAATCATTTTGGAGGAAATTCCTAAAGAATAGGGACCAATTTCCTCAATATTTGTGCAAGGAAATAAGCGCTCAGGTGGGGGAAAAAATTGAGTAAGACTAGGTCAGAGATTCTCATTGAGCAGAGAGAACGATTATTCTTTTGCAAGTTGAGCTCAGAGTTGGAGCTACCAATTGTAATAGATTCTCTATTCACATGATTAATGCAAGAAGGCTTAAGGGGTTTTTACCAATTATTTCCCCCTAGATACATATGTGTACTTGTGTTTTTGATTGATGCATGTTTGCGAATGTTGTTCTAAATTGTGAATTAATTTCTGCAGATCAGTAGAGTAGAATTGTGTCTCCTAATTTAGATTAAATTTCTTGAGCATTTGGAATTATATCACCATATTTCTATATACAATAGTGCAAAAAAATCTCTCAAATAGAGACCTAGATCCTGTCTTTGAACAATGAATTTGTCATATATTACAATAGTGTACTATCCTTGAGATTTCCCGTAGAAAGCCCTCCTTTTTCTTTGAGATTTTGTGCATCCCCTCATTTCTCTAAGGACGTCCCCTTGTTTCTCTAGGGACCAAACAATTTCTACTGAGCCTAACATTTGCTTAAATATATTACATAATTCTAGAGGCTCCCATCTTTTCCAGAATTATTCTAACATTAACTTCATTAGAGGTGGAGTGCCATCCCCCTTCCAATTTTTTTCATAGCTATTGTATATTTGGACCTTTTCTTGAAGAAATTACAAAATCATTTTCAATAATCTAGAGCCTAATCCAATAAGATCTTGTTTTGACAGAATAAATTCCACATTCCAACCTTAAAAAATTAGGATTTTCTCAATGTTTAGAAAGCATCTAAGTGGGGAGTTGGGAATCATTTTAGTTTTCATACACAACCAATCTTGATGCTCATGATTGAATTGTTTTCTCAACAAGTGTCAGTAACAAATTAAGGATATGCCTGCAACTTCATGCAAATATATGGGATTAAAATTTCTGTTACATGACATTTGATGGATTATAGTCGTTCATAAATAACAAGATTGCAATAATTTAAGTGAAATTTAAGATAAACATGTGTTAATTAGCATCAAAATTGCAAGCAAATGAAAATTGTGCTAACTCAAATGTCTTTAAACAAAATTTGGGTAAATTCACAGTTGGAAGCTAAATCCTCACGATAAGAGTAATTGTTGGAAGCAAGTGGAAATTTACAATTAGAGAGTGCCATGAAGAAGATCCTCCATGCATAATTTATCACTTGGCAAAGTTGTAACTTTATGGAAAACTAGGTAATTTGAACTTTGTCATGTAAAAATACAATGTGTTTTTATCTATTGTCATCACAGTTTTTACTAGTACATGTGAGAAATTGTGAAACTTTATCATGAAAGTCTCCAATGGGGAAATTGTGATAGTATGTATTTGATAAGGTGTATGTGTGAGCTATCACACATATTATTACCATTTACAATGTGAGAATTTGTGTCAATTTGTAAGTGTTTCAATAATTTGAATGAAATGGAAAGATTGATGACCGCTTTAAAGAATATTAACATTGTGATGGCATCCATCAACAACATAATTAACCCCATTAGAATGATAAAATCTCATAGCATCACAAGCCTTCACGAAAAAATGCAATTGGTACATGCATTATAGCGATGATGAGTAATGATGTTTGAAAATCATATTTCTATGGTTATTACTAGTATTATCACCCTACAATTGAACCTCTAGGTTGAGAAAAGGTTTACATGGGTAACCACAAACCTATTTTGGCTAGGAATTGACCTTTTCTAGCTGGAGGGGGTTTCCTCACTCGAAAAATGTCCAATTGTAAGAAATAAAGCTTAAGGGCATCAGATAGAGGCCAGATATGTAAATGTTATTGTTTTTTATTATGGTGGTTAATAGACTTGAGAGGGAGGGCCATTGGGGATGAAACAATAATTCAGATTTTACATGAAAATATTAGTGCTTTCATGAGGCACTTATAAAAATAGAGGCAAGGCAGGTATATATTTCAAGTCATAACATCAGTTGTAGCATAGTGAGTGACTTTTAAAGGTAACTTGAAAATACATAATTTTATCCAATCACATGTAATAGAGCATCTAATGAACTATGAAACATATATTTTTGACCAAATATCGAGGAGAATACAGTAATGGAGCACCTAACTAAGGGTGAATTCCATCATAATCCAGAAAGAAAAAAATCATCTAGAGCATCAATGTAGATGAATTATGAAAACTATTTTAGCTTAAATTAGAAATGAAAATTTAACAAAGACATGGATACTAACATTACACATAATAAGAGGCACAAAACATGAAATCCATACCACATGAATATCTGGCCAAGTGGAAAAACTATGCACTGATATTTTATTTCAAGACAACAAACACATACACAGGGCTTTTCCCAAATCTGAACCCTTTTTCCCTCTTCTGTTCGATTTCAAATACATTTAGGCGGAGTGAAAAAACATAAACTAGATACAATGTACTTGTTATCCACTAAGAGGATCGAAACCAAGAGAAATTAGAAACATCAAGTTCTAAAGCTAAATCTAGGATAATGCTAAGAATAAAACTGCAACATCAATTTTATCTTATCTACTTATTTCATCCCTATCCATTCATTCATATCTTGATCATCGGTGTAACAATAGAAAGGTCCAAAACTGACTGAAAAAACAAAATAACTGAATGATGAGTTGTGCAACAATTTTGTAGTAGGTTCCAGTTCATCATATTCACAGGCTACACTGACTGAAATCGAGCTGATGAGTATGATGACGATGTTGCTGAGTTGGAGTAAGTCCCACCAGATTCTCCTTTCCACACATGCAAACCTTAGAACTGCCCAGTTAGCACTTGCGTAGTAAATTTTAAATTTCTAAGTTTGACTGTCATTTCCCGCTCCAAAACAAAGAAAAGTCAAAAAATTCATCACCTATTCCTTATGACTCCCGACAAGCATCAAAACTCCAAAAATCTTCACATTTACAAATTGAATTTCAAAAATTTCATAATTCTATCAGCAAGGAATTGTGGAATTGGGTCTCCAAGTGACGCATGTAATTCCCAAACTATACCACTTGTGTAAAAACTGAGATAGGTTTTTGTATAATAACTTTTTTGGAGAAAAAAACCTCTCTCTGTTTCCTCAAATTCTACCCCTTATCCCTAGAATTTGTTCCCCAAAATCATGGCTAAAACAGTAAATTGCATAGTCTAAAAAATATGCATTTTAATATCCCAATATATGACACCTGTGTAGAAAATGGAGGTGTTTTTTTTGTTGACCAGTACTGGAGAATAACCTCTTTCAATTTTTTTAAAAATCGGCTCCATTTGGTCAGAATAATATTTTTAAAATTATTACTAAAATAGTTACTTTGCACAGCCAATTCGTAGCTGAGTGTGGCAAACCTCCATGGTTGATATGGTTGTAGAACTTGTTGAAAACAGAAATAAGAAATGCTAAAAATAGTAGTGCTATAGATAGCATTTCAGGATATATTCCAATTTTATTTTGTCCTTGAATTAAAATTGAGAATTAAAATTCGAATTTAGTCTCACCAGCTGTTTGAAAAATAATTAATTAATTCAACTTGAGTTAATTAGTTGGTGAAAATCAAACATGAAGTCTTTGTGAAGACATGCAACAGTTATCCCTTTGATTGAGGAAGTTATCCCTTAATTAAGGAGATAAGGATGAGTCATATTTTAGTTGTAATTAGGCTTAGTTAACTGAGTTAAGTCCAGTTAAATTAGTTCCAAACAGTTGGAGGAACTAATTGTGAGTTCAGTCAGTTAATGCATGCATGCATGCAACTAGTGTTCTCCAGATAACTGAATATTCTCTCATAAATAAATCATGCATGTCAATTCAGAAAGAGACCCAGTTGAGATTAAAGGCAAGGACAATGTACTATTAGTTGCGATAATATTCCCATGCGAATATCTCTTGCATGAAGAAGGAATTCATTCCTTGAGGATTGTGCAGTTACTACAAAGGTCAAAGCAGTGTGTGAGGTGAGAATCACACAAGTGGCAGCTGGAGGACCTAGGAGAAACTGCACAAGGATATAGGTGATCTAGATCTTGGGGGGAGGCATCCAAGATCTAAAAGATTGAAATGGATTTTGGGGGAGAGGCACCCCAAGATCTGAAAAATTGAAATGCTAGAATAAAAAGAGGAGAATGCCCAATAAACAAAACCACAAAGATTTTTTTTTATTAAAATGGAGAATAACTGTAAGAGCTACATTGTGGCGGACAAACTATCATTTTACAAAATGTGACTTGTTACTTATAGTATTTTTCAATTACAATACCACGAGTCAATTCCATGGGTGAATGCATACCATGGGTGGATGTAACAATACCACGGGTCAATACCATGGGTGAATGAATACCATGGCTGGATGTCATAATACCACGGGTCAATTCCATGGGTGGATGTCACAATACCATGGGCAAATACCATGGGTGAATGAATACCATGGGGTGGATGCCACTTACAGTACCATGGGTAAATTCCATGGGTGGATGAATAACATAGGTGGATGAATACCATGGGTTGATGCCATTCTCCATTTGGATCATTCCTCCCTCCTTAAGAAGCAGTGGTCCCCACTGCGTGAAGTTCCCTCCATCAAAGCCTTTGTTGAATATGAAGAGCCATTGAAGATAAGGGTTTTATGTGGTTAATCCATAACCATCATAAACGAAGATCCGAGGATAGAGATACCCTGTAATGCTTGTGACCAACTGTGATATTGACAATGTGTGGCCTAGCAAATGGACTTTGATGAAGTGTGGGTTTGTGGATGACCCATAACCATGATGAATGAAGATCCAAGGATAGAGATACCATGTAATGATTGTGACCAACTGTGATACTGATAGTTTGCGGCCTAGCAAATGGACTTCGATGAAGTGTGGATTTGTGGATGATCCATAACCATGAAAAACGAAGATATGAGGATAGAGATACCCTATAATGCTTGTGACCAACTGTGATGCTAATAGTGTGCGACCTAGCAAATGGACTTTGATGACAAGGATTTTGTGCGGTTGACCCATAACCGTGATGTTTGTTGTTGATGAAGTAGCAGGTGCCTACATATCCTGGGGAGGGAGGGCATGTCTCCAAATAACCCAAGCCAAATGTTGCTATGTTGAAACTAATGAATGTGAAGTAGGTGCCTACTAAAGTGGGGTGGGAAGACACGTCTCCAACGGGAACTTGCTTTGAATGCTGCTCCAAAATTAAAATGGACATAAATCAGTCATTATAACTCATAATATTTATTATAACCTATTTTTAGAAGCATAAGGACCATTTTGCATCTTCCCATGTGTTGGAAATCCTTATATGGACACTCTAGAATCTCAGATTCACCCTACAGTTTTTCCACCGTCACAAAAGTTCTGAAAAAATAGTTAATTTTAAATCAGCAATACCTCCCACATCCGAACTCTGATTCGACCCTTTTTTTTTGAATTGGGTGATTTTTCAAGAGGAGCTCAGATCTATAATCATTTTTCTGAAATTTTGCACAAAAACTTCAAAAAAATGATAGGAGAGTCGACGTCCACCAGTTGTCGTCAGAAATTTTTTCTACAATATAGCTGATTTTAAATCAGCGATATCTCTCTTATCCAAACTCCGATTCAGCTGATTTGTTTTTTGAAATTTGGTATCTTTTCACAAGGAATCCAGATCTATTATTTGTTTTTGTAAATATTGCACCAAATGTTTCAGATTTGATTTGCAAATTCGCCACCAAAAAACAAATCCTGCATAAAAATGAAAAAAAAAATCTTCCTACTTGGCCCAAGAAAGTGTTATGTGGAGGTCGCAGCACGTGCCTGAATTTTGTTGAATATTGCTGCAAAAATTTGAAATTAAAATATGCATTAAACCCTCATTCCCATAAAATCATAACCTGCTCTAATACCACTGATCCAGATCTTGGGGGAGGCCCCCAAGATCCAAAAGATTGAAATGGATTTGGGGCAGAGGCACCTCAAGATCTGAAAAATTGAAATGCTAGGATAAAAAGAGGAGAATGCCCAATAAAAAAAACCACAAAGATTTTTTTTATTAAAATGGAGAATAAGTGTAAGAGCTACATTATGGTGGACAAACTGTCCTTTTACAAAATGCGACTTGTTACTTATAGTATTTTTTAGTTACAATACCACGGGTCAATTCCATGGGTGAATGCATACCATGGGTGGATGTCACAATACCATGGGTCAATTCCATGGGTGAATGAATACCATGGATGGATGTCACATTACCATGGGTGGATGTCACTTACAGTACCATGGGTGGATGCCACTTACAATGCCATGGGTAAATTCCATGGGTGGATGAATAACATAGGTGGATGAATACCATGGTTGATGCCATTTCCCTTTGGATCAATAGGAGGCTTGGAGGACTAAAGGAAGGCATATGTATTGTCTATTTTGTCTATGAGCAACAGTGAGGGATTGTACTAAGAGTTGGATAGCTTAAGAGCTAAATCTTTGTGTAATCATGAGATATTTCCACTTGTATGATAATACAGATAGTAGGGTTTTTAGCTGAGGTTTCCCTAGAGTATTCTTCTACATTTCATGTGTGATTGAATCTTCTTATTTGTTATATTTGTTCTGTTTGATCTTGCTCAAAATCGATTAAGCTTCCGCAAGTTTGATTGTAGAAGTAGATTGAGCATTTTTCTTTAGTACATTGCATAATCAGTTTAATCTACAATAAGAATTTCTACATGATATCAGAGAAAAGGTGATCAAAGTGGAGAACATTATACAAGAAGGAAGAAGTTCAAACTTTGAAGTTCTTGATTGTAGGTACAAAATTGATTTCTTATCACATCTCAAAGTTCACCAATGGTGTTCAATGGCTTGAGACTCGAGTATGCGCTAGATGGCAGCTCAAATTACATAGCCTGGAAGGATCGCATGGAAGAAGTATTAGAGGACATTGGTTTGAATGAATTCATTGATCAAGCAGTCCCCAAGCCAGTAGCATCTGATGCCCAAGAATTGGCGGAATGGAAGAAATGTGTGGCGAGAGTGAGGAGGATTTTTTTGGAGGGATTTTGAGACCATATTGTCTTGAATCTCCATGGGAAGGAGACTCAATTTTCAATATGGAAGACATTGAAGGATCGATATCAGAACAACAACGACTAGAGGAATTTGGCACTGAAAGACAAGCTTCGGAAAAGCAAGTGTGAAAAGGGCAACATGATCTCTACATATTTGAACAAGCTCACCACCCGTAGAGATGAGATTGGAAGTGTAGGAATCACGACAACTGATGATGATATGGTGAGTCTTGCTCTCCTTGGTCTTCCTAAGAGCTGGCATAGCTACAAGGAATCAGTGAATGGAAGAGAGAAACTGCCAGATTGGGAAAGACTATGGTCGGATATGATACATGAGGAAATCAGGAGAAGCACTAGAGATAGTTCTTCATCTAAGCATGATGATGAAGAAAATCTAGCCTTAACGAGTAAGACGAGGAAAGGGAAAGGGAAGGCTTCCCATTCCAAATTGAGTTCTTCCCATGGTGGGAAGAAGAATGACAAATCTAAAGTGCGATGCTTCAATTGTCATGAGGTGGGCCATTATGCAACAAATTTTCCATTGAATAAATCCAAGAAGGGATCCTCGAAAGGATTAGATGGTGAGGCACTGGCCTCACAGTTTGAATTGGATTTTACCCTCATTGCATGTATGGTTTCATTGATGGTGGGTTATATTTGGTACTTGGAAATTGGAGCCTCATTGAACATGACCGGCGACAAGAGTTGATTCAGTACCTTGGAGGAGAAAGAACTCTAGATGTGCATAGAGATGGGCGACGATGGAAAGTATTGTGTTTCAGGTGAAGGTATGGTTGTGTTTCAGAGGGAGCAAGGAGATCCTCTCACCCGGAATGATGTAAAGTATGTGCCTGGACTGAAGAAAAACTTGGTATCAGTCACAATGTTGGAAGACAAATATTATGATGTAGTCTTCAATAAAGGAAAGGCGTTCCTGAGACACATCGCCACAGGTCAGACCAAGAGGTTTGGGATTTGAGTGAAGAATCTCTACAAGCTGGAGGTATATGACTATGCTACATTAAGTTTCAAAGCAGAATTACTGCAAATCCAATATATTGGTGAGTTATGGCATAGAAGGTTGGGCCACTTGCATCATGGGGCCTTGAAGATAATGCAGCAGATTTCTGCCGGACTTCCCAAAGGTAAACTTGAGCAAGTGGACACATGCAAAGGTTGTACCTTGGATAAGTATGCAAAATCTTCCTTTTAGGATCGAGATAGTCAAACTGAAGCAATATTGGAGCGAGTTCATACAGATGTGTGTGGACCATTCTTGACAGCCTCCATCGCTAGACAAAGGTACTATGTTATTTTCATTGATGATTTTTCTCGTAGATGCTGGATCTATTTCATGCAGAAGAAGGATCAAACCTTCTCAAGGTTTTGTGAGTTCAAAACCTTGGTTGAGAAAGAATCAGGAAAGAAGATCAGGGCCTTGCGAAGCGATAATGGTGGAGAGTATGTCTCTCAAGAGTTTAAGGACTTTCGTGTAGTAGAAGTAATTAAACAGGAGTTGACGGCACCTCATAACACACAAAAAAATGGGGTGGCCGAAAGGAAGAACATAATGATTGTGGGAGCAGCTCAGGTGATGCTGCATGACCAAGGCCTACCACTTCATTTGTGGGCTGAGGCATGCAACACAGTGGTTTAATTGCAGAATAGAAGCACGCATCACGTACCTGGGATGAAGGCACCACATGAAGCTTTCTCTGGGAAGAGACCAGATGTGAGTCACTACAGGATATTTGGATCATCGATTTATTTCCATGTGACCAAGGATGCCCGGAAGAAGCTAGGGTTGACAACAAAGTTGGGATACTTGTGTGGGACACTGATACTCCCCACAACTATCGGGTATATTTGCCTGCCATTCAGAGGACAGTGGTTTGCAGAGATCTTAAGTTCAATGAGCTGAAGGCCATGCAAGTTTCCCTTGAGAGGGATCTCAAGATGTAGGTAGCAGAGGAACTTTTGGTTCCTAAGGAGGAGGAGCCTCAGACTGATGTGGAGCAGCCGCATGCAAAGGTTTCAGGAGTGGAGACATCCACTCATGCAGAGTCTTTCAGAGATGGGTGTGTCACGCGGAATGAGTCGAGGTTGCGGGCAAGATCGACCTTCCTAGCATCTACTGATATCTAGTGGCAAGCAAGCCAATTAAAAACTATCTTTCTCTAAACATGCAAGTAAAACAAATACAAACAAGTGTTTTAGGCCTACCCTGGGTCTAATGCAAGTTTGTGGAAGCCTCGCTCCCTTGCTCCAAATGAGCTTCCTTGAAGTGTATTCTGCAAACACAAACAAGAAAACAATTAAATAGCACCTGAAAAGCCAATATTATGAAGCATATTCATCATAATTATCAAGGAGATTATGAAACAAACAATAAGACAATTTGTTGAGAAAAATGAATCTGATTGTATTAATTCAAAATGAAGAATAACTTTACAACCTGTGCCTTGATGCTATACAAGCTCCTCTCAGGGTCCGACAAGAAGTCTCCTCTACTTTGACAAGTTTCACTCACTTCCCAATGAAACCAAAAGGTATGTGATCTCTCCTCTCAAGTTTAACTAGAAAGTCCAAATTCCATCAGCATTTACCCTCAAAATGTTCAGCTTCTAACCTCTCCAGCAACTGACCCAATGCCTTAATTTATAGTGAAATGGAGGGAAGTTACTAGGTCCTCCTTCAAAGGG
>APFE030112416.1:58874-75512 GCA_000404065.3 Pinus taeda
ATGGGAAGGATACTCCATATTCAATGTGGAAGACATTGAAGGACCTATACCAGAACAGTAGCGACCAGAGGAAATTGGTGCTCAAGGATAAGCTTCGAAGAATCAAGATGGAGAATGGCGATACTATTTCCACATATCTGAACAAGCTCACCACTTGTAAATATGAGCTTGGAAGTATGAGAATAACTACTGCCAATGATGATATGGTGAGCCTCGCTCTCCTTGGCCTTCCAAAGAATGGAATAGCTACCAAGACTCTGTGAATGGAAGGGAGAAACTGCCGGATTGGGAATGACTGTGGTTGGATCTCATGCAGGAGGAGATCAGGATGAGCACACGAGATGGTTCTTCATCCAAGGATGATGATGAAGAAAATCTGACCTTAGCAAGTAAGGAAAGGAAAGGGAAGGGGAGGCATCCCATTCCGAATCGAATTCTTCTCATGGAGGGAAGAAGGGTGACAAGTCTAAAGTGAGATGCTTTAATTATCACAAGATGGGACATTATGGAACTAATTGCCATCGAGGAAGTCCAGGAAGGGATCCTTGAATGGATCGGAAGGTGTGTCATTATCCTCTCAGTTTGAAATGGACTTCACCCTCATCACATGCATGGTGTCATCGATGATGGGTTGTGGTTGGTATCTTGACAGTGGAGCCTCATTCCACATGACCGACGATAAACGTTTATTCAGTACCTTGGAGGAGAAAGACCTCAAGATGCACATAGAGATGGGTGACGATGAAAGGTTTAGTGTTTCAGGAGTGGGCACGGTTGCTTTTCAGAGGGAGCATGGAGCTCCTATCACCTTGACAGATGTGAAGTATGTGCCTGGACTGGTATTGGTCGCGATGTTGGAGGAAAAAGGCTACGATGTTGTCTTCAGTAAGGGAAAGGTTTTCCTTAGACACATGACCACAAGACAGGTGAAACAGATTGGTTCATGAGTCAAGAACCTGTATGCTTTTGAGGTTCAAGATGCATGAAAAGCCTTGAGGAGCAAGGAAAATGTTAGAGACTTGGTGGTTGAGAGGTAGAGTAATTTACCTCTCAACATGCAATCCCAGAAGAAGTCTCAAAAAATTGTGGAGGAGCCACAATTAGAGTCAGCAGAGGAATCACATGCAGTCATACCTCTAGGTGCGAGGTGGGGTGATGTGAAGTGATAGTCTCAAGAAGGCTAAAAATGGGTAAGGTTTATTGAGAGGTTTTATCTCATGGATCATACCTTACTACGGGAGCCCAAAGTACATAGTACCGGGAGGAATCAGTGGGATTGATGCAGTTAGAGATCAAAATGACAGAGGCTAGAGCAGTAAGATACTAAAAGGCGTAGAGAAGGATTGACAAAAGTGCAGAAAGGTTGAGTTAGCAGAAGTGCATAGTTTTAATTCTACAGAGGCAATAGTAGTCAGAGGCATCATTCTGATTCAGATTGGATGTTTTTTTGTTTCTGGAGTTGCTGGAGCAACAACACTTGAGAGAAGTGTTGCATGAAGAACATTCCAAATGTTCAGGATCAGGATCGAGTTGAATTCCTTTCTTGTTGAGAGGGAGTGTTGAAAATAGCAACAAGAAATGATAAAAATAGAATCAAGAATATTCCAATTTTAATTTGTCCTTGAATTAAAATTGTGACTTAAAATTCGAATTTAGTCTCACCAGCTGCTTGGAATTAATTAATTAATCATTATGGATTAATTAGTTGGAGAAATTCAAGTTAAAAGTCTTTCTGAAGTCATGCAAGAGTTATCTCTTAAATTAAGGAGATTATCCCTTAATTAAGGAGATAAGATTGAGTTATATTTGAGTTGTAATTAGTTAGCTCAATTTACTGAGTTAAGTCTAGTTAAATTAGTTCCAAACTATTTGAGGAACTAATTGTGAGTTATTAGTCAGTTGATGCATGCATGTACTCAACCAATGTACTCCAGATAATTGAAGATTCCCTCATTAGAAACTCATGCAGATCTATTCTGAGAAAGACCCAATTGAGCTAAATGTCAAGGACATGTTACTATCCGTTGCATGTGTTTTCCTATAAAGGAAAATCATCCATGCAGCCAAAGTAAGGTTCCTTGAGGATTGTACAGTTTTACAGGGTGTAGGATTAGTGTGAGTGATCAATCTTCCACTTGGTAACAGGATGATCACCCAGGAGAAACTGCACAAGGAAATAGGCGGCTTGGAGGGCAGAGGAGAAGACTTGTGAGAAGCTTTGTTTGCTTGTGAGCATCCAGGAGGATTGTACTGAGATTTGGCTAGCTGTGAGAGCTAAGGCTTTGTGTAATTCTGAGATATTCCACCTTGTATGATAATACAGATAGTCGGGTTTTTAGCTAAGGCTTTCCCCTGAGTATTTTCTATGTTTCATGTGCATTGATTCTTCTTCTTCTGGTTATATGTGTTCAGCTCTAATTCAGCTCGATCTTTAAGCTTCTGCAAGTTTGATAGTAGAAGTAGATTAAAGTGTTTTTCTTTGGTATATTGCATTATCAGGTTAATCTACAGTCAGATTTTCTACATAGATCTCATAGGTAGATTTGTAGAGAATTTGCAAGAAATTATACAGGGAGTCAGTCAGGAAGAGAATAGAAAATACTTGTGTAGGTTGAGCTTAAGGTTGAGAAGAGAATATTGTATTCATCAAAGGCTTGCCTAGGAAGCAGTGAAACAAATAGAGATAGTGCAGAGGCTGCTCAGGCTTGAGCAAAACATTGTAATCTTCTCATATTTTATGACTAATGCAATATACAGATAACAGGGATTTTTAATTGTGGCTTTCCCTAGGAAATCATTGTGTAATGTGTTGATTGAATTCTTTCTCTTATATTCTTCGTGATTTCATCGGTCATTTATTAATTCCGTTGATGAGTAGAGCAGATTCAAGTCAATTGTTTTAGCATATTACAATCTACAGTTTGAATCTACAAAGAATTTCTACATGGGCTAGATTTGTAGAAATTTCTTCATGGTATTAGAGCTAGATTTGTAGAATTTTCTACATGGTATTAGAGCTGAAATCATGATAACAGAGAGAATTTAAAGTTGTCCTTATAGACATAGACATTGTGAATTTCCCAGATGTAGTATGCATGTGCTATTCCAGTTAGGAGATTCCCAACATAGAGCTTTGCAGTTTAGTTTCTAGTGTAGGAGGATAATGCAAGTTGCCAGGAGGGAGCAAAGATATTTCCCATAGGGAGATCAAGACTCAGAGGGAGTCTAGTTTCAAATGGAGAAACCCTATGGAAGCTAGTACTTCTGGATATGGTAAGATCAGACTCATTATTGCACTAGCTTCATAAGCAATGTGGAAAGCAGCAGAGACATAACAACATCAGTATGAGTAGATCAGATTTATCTCATACATGCAAAGCCTTGAGGAGAAAGGCAAGGGTTATATACTTGGTGGTTGAGAGGGAGAAAGGATTACCTCTCAACATGTAGCCTTAGAAGCAGCCTCAAAAAGTTATGGAGCAGCCACAATTGAAGAAGCAGAGAGCAAACTGAGTGGAGACATCCACTCAAGTAGAGACTTCTAGTAGGGGAGAATTTCGAGCCAAGTGGGCAAAGGGAGCACATGCAATCATACCTCCAGGTGTGAGGTGGGGTTATGTGAAGCAATAGTCCTAAGAGTGTAGAAACTTGGGCAGGATCCATTGAGGTTTTTTTTTTGTCTCATGGATCATTACCTTGCTACGGGGGCCTACAATATTCAGTAGTAGGAATATTAGTGTCAATTAGATACTGAGGAGTGCAGAGAAGAGTTAACAATAGAGCAGGAGGCTCAATAAAAAAGTCAACAACAACACAATTTTCGTAGTAGACAGTTGCAGACACATTTGGTTCAGTTTATTTTGTTTGTATCTTTTTTTGGTAGATGTTGCAGTAGCAACAACAATAGTGACAATAGTTTCATGCAAAACATTCCAAAGGTACTGGATCATGATAGAGTTGAACTCCTTTATTTTTGAGAGGGAGTGTTGAAAATAAAAATAAGAAATGTTAAAAATAGCATCAAGAAAAATCCTAATTTAATTTTGTCCTTGAATTAAATAGAGGCTAATTCCCCAACGGAACAACACAAGGAAGTAGTAGCTTGGAAGGCTACTAATTTGGCTAAGTATTGGCCACAAGAAGTCAATCAGGTAGAGGATAGAAAATACTTCTGCAAGTTTAGCTCATGGTTGAGTAGAGAATATTGTATTCATCCAATTTTTCTTATTAATGCAATATACAGATAGCAAGGGTTTTTAACTGTTGCTTTTCCTAGAAAATCATTGTGTTATGTATGATTGAATTCTTTCTCTTATATGCTTCATGATTTCATCGATCAATTATTGTTTCTGCTGATGAATAGAGTAGATTCAATTCAATTTTTTTAGCATATTACAATCTATAGTTTGAATCTACAAGGAATTTCTACATAGTATCAGAGCTAGATTTGTAGAAATTTCTACATGGTATCAAATCTAGATTTGTAGAAATTTCTGCATAATCAAACAATCAAGCACTAAGTATATGACATAAGCAAACTCATACCTTAATGTATCTCAGGGGAGGCTATCTTGTCTGCACAATCAATTTAGATTAGCATGACATAACTTCACAATATACCAACTCAAACATAGATAAGGTCATTATGTCCATAACAATAACTAGCTAACATGTTCACATCATAAACTCATAAGCAATTGCCATTCATGCATAACAATCACATATGCACAGTCAATCTAGATTAGCATAACACAATGTCATAAATAGGTCGAATCATACCTGATTGTCATAACCATAATCATCTACATAAAATAATCCAAGTCAATACGATACATACAATATCAAAATCTTAATGAAATAACCCTAATCATCAATTTAACTAACATATAACAACAACAAGTTAACATATAACATACTCATCAGCAACATATAACATAATTATCAAGTTAACTATCATATAACAATCAACAAGCTAACATATAACATGATCATCAAGTTAACTAACATAAAATAACAACAACAATACATATAAATAGTTACTATCATTCATGACTATTCGACACGTGCAGATGACCACATTGATTCACTAGCATCTACCACGCATGTAACCACACCAACAATAAAATGACAAGCATATATATAACCCTAATTCATATAACAATCCATTAACTAACATACCTGAATGCCAAACATATAATACCTGTATGGCGATATTCTCTTACCCCAATGTCTAGTGTTGCAACCTCACTTTGATAGTCTGCATCTCCTAATTTATCTCAACCAACACATCAACAACATAACATACCAACAACATCATGATGACCTAAAAGGAATACAATGACCTTATGGACAACAACCTTAACCATGAAAATACATGCATAACGACATATAGACACTGACATACATAAAAAATACATATACAACCGTCATGGATTCATGACAAACACATCCCAACAACAACATCATTAACTTCCATCTGGCGAAACAATGACCACCACCATGCATACACGACAAGCACATAAACCACAAGCATAAAGAACACACATGAAATTGACATGTATGTGAGTAGCCTCAGTATTGCAACAAGAATGCTGCAACTCCCAAGGCTACCAACTTTAATTATCAACCCGAGGTTCTTACAAACTTAAGAGGTATCGGCACTATATGTGCAGCATGCAATGTATTCTTCCTTCATTGTCATGATGTAATGGAGTGCATGTAATGATATCAAATCCTAAACTAATTGCAGAAATGAAATGCTGAAAATGGAAACCTTAACCTATTGCAAGAAAGAAAATACAAGGAAATAAACCTATTGTAATTGCATAAAGTAAAGGTCGTGAAATAAATGTAAACCATTACATTTCACAAAGTTTATATCTATTAACAAAGTTCATTGGATGTGGCAATCATCATTGTATTATCTATTTCATAAATCTGTTCATTAGCCCAAATCGCTGAAATGTTTTGCATGGGTAAAGAGGCAAGTCCTAAGTTGTCTTTAGTCTTCTCCAATAATTTATTTTGGAGCCTAGGGGTCATGATTCAACCCTAAGGGACGAAAACCAATATTTTTGAGCAAATCTGAGCAAGTATATACACATCGGAAGAGTACTACAAAGTTTCTGATAGTTTACAACAGGAAACAACTGATGAAAAGCGATCTTGGGGTGAGCCAAAATCCCTTTTCAAATATGAATCTCTATCCTGGGACTGTGGTTTTTGGCCCACTCGGTCTTTTCGGAAGCGTTTTAAAACTTTTAATATTCAACTGTGGATCTCTTTAAAATCAAGCCATTCCTTTAAACTACTTAAAAACACACAGCGTTTGAACGCCATTTACAACCACCGCACAATTACATAAGATATGTCAAAAACATAGTGGCTACACATCATACAAAACACAGGAGTATTGTATAGATTGCGCTGTCTTCTTTTTAAAACATAATACTCTGCCTCTGTGGACATCAGCAGGTCCACCAATTCATTCAACTCCGATTCGAAGCAAAACTCCTGAGATTTAAGCATCCAATAACCTTTATGATTTCCATGGATCCAATTCCACTTATAAAACTGATATGTATATTGATCCGAGTTTGTTCAAACGCACAATCAAATCTACTGCCTGATTTCCATTAATACCGGAGTTCTTGCAATGGAATTGAAAACAACACACAATCTATCACCATTTCTACAAACATACCAATGCATATACAACATTGAAATGATAACTTAGATCGCCATCGATCCTTTGAGTGATCGATGGTCGATCAGCAAGCTCACAACGCAGAATTAACTCAACACACACCGGCATACACAACAATAGAACGTATTTTCATATATTAGACAGAACAATTTACATTCTAAGCATTTCAGCCTTAGAGACAAGCTTGCTCTCAATTACATTCTGCCTACTCACAATTGACTATCTATTTCTCTAGATATGTCTCACTAATGCCTTCTTACGTCTATCACATTACATTTATATAAAAAGTATTAGATTGGAAGTATCGATCCTATCCTTGTTTTCTCCAACTAAAGACGCATGCATGGCAGATAAGTATCCCTTATCCGCTTTAAAGCCACTTTAAATCTGTTTTAAAACTTATCCGCTTTAAATACGCCTTAAGTATGCTTTTCTGCGTTAAAGCAGACTTTCCTCTGTTTTTCTCCCTTCCTTTAGTTTCCCTGGTCCACGTCTTCATCGCTCCACTTGGATTTTTCTTTAATTAAGAAAAGGGTGAGATGCACCTGCATCAACAACATATTTTATATAGGGAGTTATAATTCACCAAATGACCAACCAAATCAAATCCAAGTTGGATGGGACAATTTTTTTTATTTACTAGGATGTCTTAGGTCTCCATTCCAAGTGGAATCACTCAAAAATACCTATGTTAACCCATGCAAAAAAATGATAGAAAATTACTAGTCTAAAATCTAGAAATTCAAGAACTAGTGAGATAGTACATCTATTAAATGACTAACCTAACAAGTGAAAATGAAATGGGATAATTTTTGTTATTAAATAGAATGTTTTTGTGATCTAATGAATGTGTAATCAAATTGATTTAAGCTCGTTATCATGCTCTAAAAAACAACAGAAAATTACTGTTATTTTCCACAAGGGGCTTCCAAAACTCTAGATTTGGGAATAAGCAAGCTAATCCAAGTAGCTCAATGATTAATATGACCTTCCAAAGTTGTTCCAATGATGAAATAATGTTTTTTATCCTGCAAAATAACTTACTTCAACCATTTAACCCAATCCTACAACATGAAACCATTAATACTAAATGCATAAATAGAAAAAAGATAAGAACAAGAGATGTATGTGAATAAGAAGTGAAAAGAAGAAAAGTAAATGATGAAAAAGGACTCTGAGACTACTGGGATGGCCAAGCCCAAGGAAACTCAGAGTCCTATGGAAGATACCAAGACTTGGAAGCTGAACATGGCACCAATCTTCATTATTTTCATCAATACAATTACATCACTGGAAGAAATGACAGTGGAGCTACAAAAATACGAGTTCTCTCCACAATAAGACTAATAAAATTCCACCCCTAGAGGAAAATTTGACTTGGTACTTATAAAAAATTATTAGGAATCATTCCCTGTGAAAGGTTGAAGCTTTCCCCACCAAAATCCCTTGATTAGTGGATCTGGTTCCCAATACTAGGAGTCTGCATTAAATGGCAGGGAACACATTCCTAGATTTTCTCAATCATTGTAGCTCCACAATCTGTGCCATAATTCTAGAATATCTTGTTGATTTATTATTTAATATTGATCCTCCTGTAGTAGGGAGTATGTCCCTAGATTACCTCCTCCAAATCTTCATAATCTGCCCAATATTCTCACAATATTTCAAAAAAATAAATAATATTAGGCACAAATATGCAGTTATCCATAAACCTTCCTAATCAACATATTAAAGTTACAAATACATTATCTAATGCAAAAAAGAGAGGTTTAATATACTGAAGGATGGTCAGCTGGGCTTTAATTTATTCCTAATTTAGAGGCATGGGCCTTAATTTATGTCTAATTTAGAGGCCCATCATACCCCCCTGTTGAAAGTGTTGCTCATCCTCTGAGCAACTGAATGACTTCATTGTGCCTCATTCATGGCCCTGGTGGTCTCTCTCTTGTGCATTCCTCAATCCTTTCCCCTGAGAATCTTGATTGTAAGTTCTATAAGGACAAGCACAAAAATGTAGTTGTTCATTTCATGATTGTTTAACAGCCTTTCAAGAAAAAAAAGCACAAATTTCCTCTTTTCAAGTGAACTTTGTTGGCTTGTAGATCCATTTCATTCATATCCTCTCCCTTGAAACCTTCATTCTATTTTCACTCATTTTTTCAAAACTGTTTGTGCATAGAAAAAAACCACAGCGTTTCTTGAGACCATTAGCCTTCCTTCTTCCCCTTATTCAAGATGGGTTCTTGAATATTTTTTAGTTTAGCAAGGTCTTCCACATCCTTTTCCAACATCTTGCTACATTTTTCCACCATTTGGACACCTTTTAAACCTTCAAAATGCCTTTAGATGAGAACTAGGACATTCTGTAGTATATCTGTGTTTCATGTAGTAAACTACATGAAACACAGATATACTACAGAATGTCCTAGCGGTTTCTGTAGTACTACAAGAAACCTTGTTTAAACCTGTTTTGAGCAGAAATGATAGTCTGAGCCTAGGGTAGGCCCTCAACTTGACTTCCATGCCTTTCTCCCATTTCTATAACATCTTTTAGGCCTTGGATAAAAGCTAGAAAGAGATTAGAGACCTCTTAGAAAACCTATTTTCATCACTATAGTTTTAGTTCTATTTTGATGGTGAATGCCTTCTTTCCTTTTGTTGTCTTCTTATTCTCTTTTGTGGCCTAGATGATTTCCTAATGGCCTTGGAGTTCTCTATTTTGATTATGTCTCTCTTAGGCACTGCCAATTTGGGCTTTAGCACAATTTGTTCCTTTATTCCTTCTTGTAGCAGCATTCTACCTTCCTGTAGTAGTCATTCCTCCTCTTTCAGAGTCTTCTAACTGTATGAGAGTGATGAGAAATGATGTAAAGGGTTTGGAGGATGATGCTAGGTCTCAAAGGGAGTAGTGTAGGTTTGTGAAAATGGATAGGATGTGCTCTGTGTGTTTTTTCAAGAAATGTTCAGGGTGAGACAGAGTGTAGGGTTTGTTCTTGAAAAATATTATTTTATTCTTATGAAATGGGATGGATGAATGATGGATAGATAGTGGATACGAAGTGGATTGAGGGCTTGGAATGTTGTGGCGACTTGGCCTTTGCACAAAAATTTCCTCTTTTAACTGTTGTCCCCTTTCCTCGAAATCATCACCCTTCATAATTTGGCTTTCCACATTGCATGAGTGAAGGAGTGAGTTGAAATTAACTAGTTGAAGGTGGCTAAGACTCCAGACCCATCCTTAGCTTATAAAACCTCATCTCCATCTCTCATGCATTGACAACAATTTTCTAACTATAATATACTCAAGAGAAGAGGTCAAGAATATTGCATACCTGTACCTACCTGATGGTTGTTGGAGAGGCATGCATGTTGCTGCTGAGTTGATGATCGATCCATGGTCCTTTGGAGGTGGTAATTTCATTTGTTTTCTTCTGCACAGGTCTTCATAGCTTGGTGATTCTAAACCTCTGTCTTCCAGTTACCATGAGCAAGCTATCTTAGTCAAATCCGGCCTTCTTGGAGAGTTGGGATTGGCCATGGGTGAGGTTCACCTTACCTATACCTTATTCCACAATTAGACACCTTTCCCATACCTTATTTCACCTTCCATACCTTCTTGTAGCTTTTAGCTTATTTCTTGTAGTAAACTAGAACATAGTACTATAGGAAACCTTGTAGCAACCTTATTTTGTCCATATCTCCCAAACGATAGGATGGATTGACCTAAAAGTTTTTGACCATGTTGCCATCATCCTTATGCACCTCCCCATAAAAACAAATTAACCAATGGATGCATGAATCTTGAGAAAGATTAAAAATAGTTGAAGTTGATGGAGGTTGATTTCTTGGAAATCATGCACTGGAATTTGCTGATATTTCTTGGGTATGTTACCATAATCCATGTGCATTTCTCCATGAAACAAATTTTTAAATGGATGCACAAATATCAAGAAAATTCAAAAATGGTAGTAGGTGATGGAGGTCCATTTCTTGAAAACTGTACACTGGAATTTGCCAAAATCACTTGAGAATGTTACCATCATCCATATGCATCCCCCCCTGAAACAAATTGGAAAATGGATGCATGGTTTTCAAGATAAGACAAAGATAGTTTTCTACTCTTTGTATTTATGTTTCTTGTAGTAAAACATAGCATTCCTGTAGTATTTCAAGACAACAAGGAAAATGAGTGGTAAAAGCTTGGTAATGATGAGTGGATGGTGGAAAAAGATGAGGGTGATGGATTTGCATGGCCTTGGTCCTTTTCGAGCATCTAAGCAAAGGAGGAGAGAGTCCAAGTTTGACTTCCTTTGACTAGAATTTCGACCATTTTTTTTTGTGCCAACTTGTTTTTGTTGCTTGTAGATGTTGGAGATCACCTGCATTCATAAGAGAGATACATGGAGCAAAGATATTCTATTTTTTCCTCTTTTTTTTTTCTAGGCCTACTAGCCGCCTAAATGAGGTTTTCAACTAGTAGGTCTGCCTGGGCGCCTCAAAGGAGGTTTGCACCTAGGATCTTTTCTTTTTTCTCATTTTTTCTTGTTTTTTCCAATGCATTGACCACCCCATAGATATTTTCAATCAATGAGCCAATCTCAGGCACCTCAAAGGAGGTTTTCACCTGAGATTTTATTTTTTTCTCTTATTTTTCATTTTTTATTTCTTTTCCTATCCTACTCTACTTGAAAAAACAAAATCATTTTCAAGTGTAGGAATACTTCCAATGGAGCCATGTGCACATCAAGATTGCAATATATGATTTTACATGTACCTGAATTTCAAAGACCAAATGATTTGACTTTGAAAATATCAAGCACAGTTGAAGAAGAGAGTGATGCTCCATCTTGTTGATTTTCTCGAACCAAACCTCAATATAACTTTGATGCCTTTGTTTGCTTACTTATCTGGATCATTCTTTATGTATTCGTCTATCATGACCTTCAAATATTCCTCTTTTTGTTGATTGTTCTCTTGAATACATGGAGGATTTTATGGTAACCATGAGAGAGCTTTCTCAATCTTTGATTTTGATGTCTACTCTTCATCAAGTGCAACTCGTGATTCTTTGTTCTTCTCTTTTGAATCTTCTTTTTTCTACATGTTGTCCTTCAATGACATCAAGAGAATCTCTTTTTTGTGATACTCTTCCTGAGCTAAGATGAATACCATTTGGATCAAGAGGAGATCTTTGGAAGTTTTGTGCCTCGACATTATAAGTGGGCTAAGCTACTTCCTTGTGTGGGTTTCGAAATGGTGGTACATGTAGTTGAGTGGGAGTGGATATTTGAGATGGATATGGTTGGGATTGTGGTTGTGGTGGAGGTGGATAGTAGGGATAACATGGAGTTGAGTATGTAGGATATTGAGGAAAATATTGAGGATATTGTGAATGGATCCCATACGTTTCTTGCCAACCTTGTTGCCAAGATTGGTTTTGGGGTTGAAATGGCCAATGTTGCCAAGGAAAGGGCGTGTTCCAATTACTTTGAAGTGGATATGCATAACCTTGAAATTGTGAATTAGGCTCTTACATCATACTAGGTTGACTAGGCTGCCATGGTCTTCTTGGAGCTACATAACGTAACTGCATTGGCAATTGACTTGCTCCATTGTCCTCTTGGTAAGATTCCTTCAACCTTGGTAATGAGGGGCAATATTTAACATCATGTGATTTTGCAGGAAAAACAAAAATATTAAAATATTCTTTTTGCTCATTTTTTATTCTTAACATTTTTACTTGTTCACTTAGATTGCTATGAATTTTTGTTTTAAAGTTATCAAGAAAGTTTCCAAGTTTAGCTCGACTTACCGATCTTGATGCTGATTTACTTACTCTTTCCCTTCCTCTTGATATATGTTTGCATGTTTCACAAATTTCTTCAAATGATAATTGGTATACATCACCTTTACTCATGAGATCAAGGAGATCAATCCATTCATCCCTAATCGTTATAAGTAAGAGGGTTTTTAGTGTGTCAGATCCTAAATGATGTAGTTTTTCCCTCTTAACATTATACATGAATCTCTCAATTAGATCCTCAAGGCTCTCATCTTCTTTTTGATTCATTCTAAATATTTCTTCTTTAAGATCATGATCCTTATATTTTTTTAGAAATATCTTTTGCATATCATTCCATGATCTTATTGAATTAGTCCTTAAATTCATGAGCATTTAAGAGATCTATCCTTCAATGTTGCCAGAAACAATCTCAATTTTTGAGTGTTTAATAAGTAACCATAAGGTCTACAAACAATTTCAAATTCAAAGAGAAAGGTTTCCGAATCCTCTGAGCTTAGACCATGAAAGTTTGGAAGAAAAGATGGAGGGATGTTCTTCACATGCACATTGATATCAATATGTTGAATGAGAAATCCAAGAGGATCTCCCTCATTGTCATCATCTCCATCCATTTATTCTACCTTATTTTCCACCACTTCTTCTTCTACCTTCAAAAGTGGATGGTGATGTGGCTCTTATTGCACCACGTGATCAAATGGGGGGGGGTGGGTTGGTGTTGGAGTTTTTTATTTTTTATTTTTTTTATGATTGAATGAAAACACTAATGCAATGCATTGTTTTGTTTTTGAAATGAAATATTCCTGATGTAAATATTTTTTGTTTTTGCAAAAAGTAAAAAGAAATGAATCAACGAGGGGAAAAAACAATGCATTCTTTGACACCTCCCTCGTAACGACCCCAAAAAGTGATGAGCCTTGGTATTGCAACAAGAATGCTGCAACTCCCAAGGCTACCAAATTTAATTATCAACCCGGGGTTCGTACAAACTTAAGAGGTATTGACACTATATGTGCGGCATACAATGTGTCATTCCTTCACTGTCATGATGCAATGAAATCAAATCGTAAACTAATTGCAGCAAATGAAATGCTGAAAATGGAAACCTTAACCTATTGCAAGAAAGAAAATACAAGGAAAGAAACATATTCTAATTGCATAAATTAAAGGTCATGAACTAAATTTCAAACATTACATTTCAAAGAGTTTAAATCCATTAACAGAGTTCATTGGATGTGGCAATCATCATCGTATTATCTATTCAATAAATCTATTCATTATCCCAAATCGATGAAATGTTTTGCATGGGTAAATAGGAAAGTCCTAAGTGGTCTTTAGTATTCCCTAATAATTTATTTAGAGCCTAGGGGTCATGATTCAACACTAAGGGACCAAAACCAATATTTTTAAACAAATATGGGCAAGTATATACACGCTGGAAGAGTACCACAGGGTTTCCTGTAGTTTACTACAAGAAATAACAAATTTTCTATAGGGAGTTATAATTCACTGAATGACCAAACAAATCAAATCCAAATTGGATGAGATAATTTTTTTTATTGAATAGGACATCTTAGGTATCCTTTCCAAGTGGAATCACTCAAAAATACCTTTGTTAACCCATGCTAAAAAATGGCAGAAAATTACTAGTCTAAAATCTAGAAATTTGAGAACTAGTGAGCTAGTAAATCTATCAAATGCCTAACATAATCAAGTGCAAATGCAATGGGGTAGTTTTTGTTATTAACTAGGATTTTTTTTTGATCTAATGAAATTTGAATAAAATCAATTAAACCTCATTATCATGCTTTAAAATAGCAGAAATTTATTGTTATTTGTCACAAGGGACTTCCAGAAATCTAGATTTGGGAATAATCAAGCTAATCCAAGTACCTCAATGATTACTATGACCTTCCAAAGTTGTTCCAATGATTAAATGATGCTTGTGACCCTGCAAAATAACTTACTTTAACCATTTAACCCAATCCTACAACAAGAAATCATTAATACTAAATGCATAAATAGAAAAAAGATAAGAACAAGAGATGTATGTGAATAAGAAGTGAAAAGAAGAAAAGTAAATGATACAAAAGGGCTCTGAGGCTCCTGGGATGGCCAAGCCCAAGGAAACTCAGATTCCTGTGGAGGATACCAAGACTTAGAAGTTGAACATGGCACTACTATTCATTATTTTCATCAATACAATTACATCCCTACAAGAAATGATAGTGGAGCTGCAAAAATACGAGTTCTCTCCACAAGGAGACTAATAAAAATCCACCCCTAGAGGAAAATTCGACTTGGTACTTATACAAAATTATTAGGAATCATTACCCATGAAAGGAGGAAGCTTTCAACACCAAAATCCCTTGATTAGTTGATTTGGTTCCCAATACTAGGAATCTGCATTAAGTGGCAAGGAACACATTCCTAGATTTTCTCAATCACTGGAGCTCCACAATCTGTGCCATAATTTCATAATATCTTGTGGATTTATTATTTAATATTGATCCTCCTGTAGTAAGGAGTAGGTCACTATATTATCTCCTCCTCCAAATCTTCATAACCCGCCCAATATTCTCACAATATTCCACAAAAATAAATAATATTAGGCACAAAAACACAATTATCCATAAAACTTTCTAATGAACATATTAAAGTTACAAATACATTATCTAATGCAAAAAGAGAGGTTTAGTGTGCTGAAGTAGGGTCAGATGGGCTTTAATTTATTTCTAATTTAGAAGCCCATCGGTATGCATGCCCAACACACCTCCCAACTAGTCCAAGTGTTGCACCATGCTCTGATACCACTCTGTGGTATCAGATAACACCCAAAGAGAACAAAAACGAGACATTACCCAAAAAGAACAAAACCCACTCTGATACCACTCTGTAACACCCTCCTCCCACATGTACCCAAGGTAACCGATCCACCAGGGTAAACATGTGACAAGGAGTTAGTATGATATGATTCAACCTCCTATATCACCTTAAGGAAGTGGAATCGACACAACAAAACCTTACTGACCTTTCTTAAGAGCTACAAGACCCACAGAAGCTAAACCACCCCTCTAGGTGCCCAAGTTGTCATAAAACTCATTCATAACCAACATATAACCAACGTAAATATCAAGGATATAACAACCATATAAACCACATACAAACAAGTATATTTACCCATAAAATAACAAGGAGAAAGAGAGCTCTTATTGATGATTGCATAGGCCGACCAGGTATGGGACTTCCACGAACCATCCAATCGTAGACTAGGCTAAACCAAAATTTTCTTTCAGCTAGTCACCCCCGTTCCATATTCCAAGCATGAATGTGGGATATCATAAAACAAATCAACCAAAACCATCAAGGGCTTCCAAAGGCCAAACCACCTCAACCCTCAACCAGTGATCCAACCTCACGGTCAGACATCACTAACCATCACCAGATTGGTCTCTACCCAAGTTGTCCGGGGCTTTAGAGATTTTGTTCCAGCCCGACTTCTAGGACTAGTAACTCGGCCCACAACTGTCATCGAGCTTCTAGAGAATCTTTCCAACAAGGATTTCCAGGACTAGTAACTCAACCCACCAAGGGATTCCAAAGTGTTTTTCCAACCAAGGATTCTAGGACTAGTAACTCAACCCAAACTGTTACATGGCTTCTAGAGTGTTTGTCCAACCAAGGTTCCAGGATCTAATAACTCAACCCACAACCAAAGGAACATGAGAACCAACCATAAACAAAGGAAAGAAACCCACAACACCATGGCTATCTAGGAAATGGAAAGGCTAGGAAAAGCCACTGTCAATCCAAACAATCATTCATGCCAATAACAGATCATATCAAGAAACCACATGCATGCGCCATGCATGCCAAAACTAGCAAGGAAACTATACATGCAACTCGATACCTGCAAAGAAATCCAACTGTAGCATAAACCATACAAGTTGATGTGGAAGGATATTCTATTAATAAAGTGATTATTCTAACGTGTCAAATTGAAGAAACGTTATTTTGCACGCAATTGTGTCAAAATTGGGTAGGGAATAGTGGTATCCTATGGCACACAAGATATAACTGGGAACGTCCTACCCTTTTTTAATTCTAAATTAAATTTTAAAGTATAATGGAA
>APFE030112416.1:81883-107280 GCA_000404065.3 Pinus taeda
TTAGATCTCAATTTCACAACCTTTGTTACAATACTGACCTTCCTAGCCTTTTACAATGCCAAAATTATAGTGAACTGGAGAGGCTTCTCTCCAAGCTTTTTGAGCATAGGAATAAAATCTTAAATCAAAATAAATGATTTGTCTTTTTAGGTCCGATAGATCATTATTTGGTCTCAGCGGACGTTAACCATCATCATCATCATCATCATCAATTAAATTAGGTTCTTGATAATATATGATATTTACCATTCTAAATATTTAAATAAATAATGAATTTTATTAATATTATCTAAGGATAATGAAAATAAATATATTAATATTAGTAATAATCATATTTATATAATAATGAATAAATGGATATATATAATAATTAAATAAATCTAGGTCCTTCCCCCGGGCCTGGTCAAATCTAGCTGTTAGAGGTCTGGTTAACCGTTACCCGGTCAATTTAGCTGTAGTTGTTGGAATGGCCTGCTGTCCCTATTTATTGCATTGTTCAGATTGGATCTTCAACTTGTCCTGACGATGAACCACACTGGTTAGTTCGAAACGCCTCGACAAATGATTTTTGTATGTGATTTTGCCGAAATTATTCTCTAAACAAGGTTAAAATTAAAGTTGAAATTTTATATTTAGAAGGTAGATTGATTAATTATCTTGATTATTATTATTATTATTTAATTTTAAGATCACAGTTAAATTAGACACGAAATTGATGTATAAAACCTTTTATTTATTGAAATATACACCAATTTTTTAATTATTGAAAGTATAAATTATTTATTCAAAGAAAAAATTATTTTTTTTATTTTATAAAAATTATTAAATTCTTATTAAATTGATAAATATTTAAATTATTTATAAATTGATAAATATATTCAAATTATTTTATTACATTAATAATATTTCTTAAATTAATTAAATTTTATTAATTAACTCTTCTAAATCTAAAAATCAAACAATTTAAAAAAAAAAACTTCAACCAATTAAACTATCCATCAAAATTACCCTCAAATTAATCAACCAAAAAAAAGACAAAGACAACTATTTATAAAGTGGAGGACACATTAATTAAATTAAAAGTATTCCATGTTGCAGTCTTCCATCCTTTTCCATGAGTGACGAGTATTTTGGTCTTATGTTTTGATTTATGTGGAAATGTATTTCTTTGAAGTAGTTTAGTTTTGGATCATGGGATCAATTCTTTCGTCAGTGGTGTCTTAATAAGGCGAAGGTATAAAACTAGAGGTGTTGTATTTGACTCCACGAATATTAATAATTAATAACTTTGAAAATATGATGAAAATTTTGAAAATGTATGAGAATTAATAAATTTTAATTTGGGGGAAAATCTTATTAGAGAAGTAAATGAATTGACAATGATGGTATTGTTTTGTTTGGGATGCAAATTGATGTTATAATAACTATATTATAAGGAGGGTAGAGTGTATTTTGTTTGGGATTAATATTTTTATTTATTTATTTATTATGGTTAATTGCAGATATGTAGGTATTGAGCCTAATTAATTCAATATAGTTTTATTATTAGAATTAATTATTCTAATAAGGAATATTAAATGTAGATTTAGGAATGATCATGAACACTAATTATGATTGATGAAGTGTAAAGAAAACTCCAAATGTAAAGGTAAAGTATAAGATATGTATTGTGATTGAGATTAAGATAAGTACTCATTGAGGGAGAGTATTGGAATATGTAATTCTTATTTGTCTTAGGTGTGATCACTCTTTCGAGAAGGAATTTGTTCATAATTTTTAGGAGTTGGCTAGGTCTAGTTTGGTTGAGAGATATTCTCCAATTAACTAGCTTGCTAGATTGGTGTGTTGTTGAGGGATTTCCTCAACTAGTTAATTGTGCTATAAATATAGTGTTCTATCTTGAGATAGCACTCATGTATCTACATGTATCCTTATTTGATAAATGAAAGTACATGCTTATACAATTTCTATTTAATCTTACATAAGTTAAATGCTAAATCTTTCAACTACATAAGTTAAATGCTAGAATTTTCAAATCTTTTTTCAAAGAGTATATTAGTAACAATACCCATAACCACATAGTTAAATAGGACATTGATAGCATTTCCATAAATCTAATTACTTAATATGTTTTAACAAAACAAATATTCTTGTCTAAACCCATGATTTGTCTATATAGTTTACAAAAAGTTAGAAATTGAAAAATACCCCAATAGTTTTAATTATGAAAATATTTTGAAACTCAACCACCATCAAACTTATCATATAAATTCTATAATTTATAGTTCTAAAAAAAATTTCAACTTATCTAAGTCCCCAACCCCACCTTAGTTTGTATTTGGTTATTTATCCAAACCACAATTTTCCTTACAAGCTTTTTATACTATTTTTTTTGTAAGTTAGCTTTGGGTCCTTCTATTTATTTTTTAAAAGGTAGATTGTACATGCAAGTTCAAAAAATTAACTATACGGTCTCAACCTACCCAAAGGGAAACCAAGTGTGTTGACCATGTGGTGGAGTCATATCCTACCCAAAATTTAAAGTCCTAATCAAGTCTAATAGCGCTAAAAACACTGAAATATCATGTTTTCCTATGACACTAACTTGATAATGCCCGTAGGATGATATCTATAAATAAAAAGCACTAATCATCAGAGGATTCTACTGGGGTTGGAACCTTTGCAGTGGATCCCTGCTGGGTCGATGGGGGGATGGATGGAATATGATTATCGATTCCTTAAAGAGGCCCTATCACCTTATTCATGCCAAACTTCATCTGTTGTATGTCTTGATGGAGCAAGGCAAACTCTCCCTATGTCTACAAGGGGCCTTCTGGTGTCGTTTCCATAACTTTGACCATCAGGGTCTTCATTCTCTAGTAAAGAAGTAGTTTCTGAGTGTATAGATTCCTTCTCCCTTTGGTTTGTCTCGGGTATACTACAATGTTTCCCTAGTCCCGCACTAACTCTTTTGTGCTTGGTTACGGTCCATAATTCAACATTTCCCCCTATTCTTCTAGTCTGGATCCAACTAGGGTCGAGGACGAGGCTATGTAATGCAGCTGCCTCCACCTCTAGTTGAGACCCACCTCCACAACCCCTCCCTCTGCCAGCTCAATGTTGATCGCCACCTTGAACTCCATTGTTCGACTCCCTTCCTCAAACTCGACCTCAGCTGGGTGTGGTGGTATTACGACGCCTCAGACCCATGGGAGCCATATTCTTCTTTATCCAACAGTTCCTTGTGTCCTTAGAGTTCTGTCTTGAATACAAACCACCGAGAATCTTGGAATTATCTTCACCAAGTTCTAACCATGTAAACATCATGTTAGCAGGATGACAATCAACAAATCTAACATTAAACCTTTTGAGTTGTGGGATCTCGTTAACCAAAAATTTTCTTCAAGTTGGTCCACGTACAATAGATTTTCGGGAAAGGGAAAGCATGCTAGAAATAAGATAATTAATAGAATAGCTGAGGGTAGGTGTCTTAATAGAATCTCTACAACCACTGTCAAGAAGGTGAGGTGAGGTTCTCTGCCCAAGCGATTCCTGGCCTTTAGCTAGGTTCCATAAGCCGACCCTCCAGCTCAAAAGCCAACCATGGCTAAATGATTCTCAAGGCCATATAAAAGAGGCCACAAAACCCATCCTCCTAATTGTGGGCATCCTAGAGATGACCTGTCGAGCATAGGATGGAACCCTAATTCCAATCACAGTCCTTTCTCCAGACCTGACAATTAAACACGAACTGAAGGTGGTAAAGAGTCTCAATACATAAATAACAATATCTATGAACCTAATTCCAAGCACAATATAAAAATGGTTACTAGTGCTCAAACCAGGAAATTAACCATTCACGAAACTCATCATCATCTAGGCGACACATGAGAATCGAAGGGAGGGGAAAAGGAAACATAACATACCCACAAGCATTCATTCCCTGATGCTCGACCCTGGTTATCCTCGAACAAGATGGATTCTCGTCCTCCTTAGGTACCTGCATTCTCCCTGCGTCTCCCTTTTAGCAAGGTTTAAAACTATTTCCAAACTCCACCAGAAATGATACTTGACTGCCAATGTTTTTTGCCTTTTCATATTTTTCCTCGCGGGAGATCTCACCTCCATTAATCTCGCGTATCACTCTAAGTCTTTACACATGTGGGTGCATGTTATTGGGTGGCCACACCACCCCCATCCTTTATTTCCCTTGATCTTGGAACCATGACAACAAGAATCCCATGGTAAGATCTGTCCTAGCTCGCACCCTGATTAGCGGAAGATTTTTACACTATTTTTATTATCTTTTTAACTTCTCATTTTTTTTGTTTGCTAGGTTATGTGAGTCTTGAGATGACTAACATACCTTACAAATGACTAGAGTAGCTGAGACCTAGGGGTATCTAAGCCGTCAAAATCACCTGAGGATCACACTCGGCCTAGGCCACACCAGCCCTTAGGTGTGACCCTTAGCATTATTAGATTTTTTCCTATAGAATTTTGAACTAGTGACTTTTACACCACATAGTGCCTTAACAAAACATCCCATCACCCACTATTCTAAACCCGTGAGATTTTTAAATTTTCATTATTTATTAGTTTAGATAACATTTTATTATTTATTAGTTTGATTTTATCATTTTCTTGTATCATTACTCTTTTAAAAATACTAGTTAAAATATTTTTCCCTCTATTTTATTATTGATTAATTTATTTTAAAACATATTAATTAAAATAATTTTTCTCCATTTTATGATTGATTAATTTATTTTTGAAAATATGAGTTTTTTTTCACTTATTTTTATTATGATTAATGTGTTTTTAAAAATACATATATTTTTTGTTTTTTTTTTAAACTTTCACTGTAATTATTTTATTGAACTTTTCTATATTTAGGCCGATAGGCGTCTCTCCTATTGGGGTTGGGCACTTTAATGATTTTACTAATAAAAAAAATTGATGGGTTTGAATTTAAAGATGCCAGTATATTCTCGTCGTTGCCACAATATCAATGGATTGAATTCACACCACTAACTTCGCTGCATATCTAGATGCATGATTAAACCTTGTTTAAATTATTTTTTTACAAAGCTCCATTAAAAATTTACCATGCCATTTGTTAATTGAAACCTATCAGGATTAACCATAATGGGAAGACCACAAAATGTAATACACACCTTACACATAGACTTAGCATAGTAGTGGAAAGGTGTATTTGAATAAGATGATTATTCGTTTCAAACCATTGGTAACATGTGCCCAATTCTAAATAACAGGTGTGGGTAATTAAAAACTAACTTAGGAAGATAAAGGGTGTTTTCTCTTAACAACATGTTTAAAACTTCTTTAAATTTCCTTGTAAAATAACCTATTATACATTTAGTTAGAAATGAGATATTTTCCTTAATCTCTTTCTTATTAAGCTAGAAAACATATGTTACCATTTAATCTTTAATTTTTCCCTAGCAATAAACTTTGTGAATGTAACTATAATCACATTCTTTTAGGATGAAAATTTACAATGCCAATTAATTTGTATTTTTTTAAGAAGGATTATTTCTAGTATGCATAAGTTTTTTGGCATTCACTCATTTTATGAATCTCCTCATTTCAATTGACATTTAATAATTTCTTTTCTCTTGACTTATATTTTTCATTGTACCAACTATTACAAGCTATCTTATTGTATATTTTTGTACCTATCTTGAAAGAATTCTTTCTTTATCCATATCAAAAGATTTCATAAAATTGCATATATTTACACATAGACATAAATGTCACTATTTTTCAATTATTTACTTTATATATAATCTTTAGTAAGGAAAAATTTAACATTTAAAGAAATTTGAAAAGCTTATCCCTAATTATTAAATTCGCCATTTAATTAAATTTTCTTCTTGTGAAAATAATTTGTAGATTTGGAGCATATAAATTATGTAATTATAAAACTATTTCAAATATAATATAAAATATGGTTTGAGCTTCCTGTGACAGGCGCAGGCTCTGTCCCTCTGCAAGCGCAGTAGCGGCAGGCCTTTTTTTTTTCAGCTGCTGTCTGTGATCATAGTCGCATTTGATTTCTCCAATGTGCTGATTCCACAGCAGGTCTGGAAATAGTCTTCTCCCGTCTCGCAACACTGTTTCGTCAAGGTCAAGAGCTGACCGACCGAATGGAGGCAGAGGGGTCCAGTGGGGCCCCTACTTTCAAACAGATAGTCATGCAGAAGCAGAAGCAATATAAGAAGGAAGGGGTCAGGATTTCTGGGCTTGACAATAACAAGCAGAATGGCAGAAGGAATAAGGAGAAAATACAAGGGGAAACTGACAAGCCAGACGGAACAACGGATGGCGCAGGCACAGAGAGGGAAATCCTGACAGGAGCTAAAGACAAAATTCCATCAATAATTAATTCATCAGGAAACGAGAAGCGACAAAATGATGAAGAAAGGGAACAGACAGACAACAAGCAAGGAAAGACGGAAAAGGAGGGGGAGCCCAGCTCAAACCCCAATAAATACGCTTCATCCAATGGGGTCTGCAAACCAAAATAGATCAATAACCTAAGGGTAGTTATTACTGACCCACAGATTCAGGTATACAGAGAGCATATGGCAGAACAGGGCATTATCTGCAAGTTTATGGGAATATGGCCGTCTGAAAGGACTCTTTGTCATTGGATCAAACAACATTGGAAACCACGGGGGGATGTCACGCTTCACCTGGGAGCCAAGGGATTTTTCACTGTTGTCTTCTCCAACCTAGAAGACAAGGATTGAGTATTTGAGGGGGGCCCATACTTTTTGGCTTCAGCAAGTCTGTACATGAGACCATGGAAACCAAATTTCGCCCCGGAGAAGGAGTCTTTCACTCAAGTCCCAGTCTGGATTCGTTTATTCTCTCTCCCAATAGACTACTGGGGTCTGAACACACTGAAACAAATTGGTGATAAGTTGGGAACATTCATCAAGGCCTCTGAAGCAACTCTACAAAAAAGATATACTTCTTATGCCAGAATATGTGTTGAAATGGACGTCTCTGGGGCACTACATGAGGGGCTTTGGTTGGAATATAGGGACGAGGACTACTTTCAGGATATAGATTATGAGCAGATTCCCTTCCGATGCCGCAAATGTCATGAACATGGGCATCTGATGAGAGACTGCCCAATGATTAGGAAGGAAATAGAGACTGAAGCAGCACAAGCCCACAAAGACACAAAAGCCTTCATCAAACCCAAATCCAGACAGAGAGCTAACAGAATAAAGAGTTTCAAAGGGAATACAGAGAGGAACAACCACAACAACCCTTTTGTGATCTTAGATCCTGAAACCTACTCGGAGGATAAGCACAAAACCCTAACTTCAGAAGCAGAGCATGAGGAAAAATAAAAACCAACCAGGGAAGGAACGCATGAAGGGGACCTCAACAATGAGGTACAAATGCAGGAGAGAACAGAGGAGACCGAAGAAGAAACTGAAATGCTCACCAGTGATGGCGGCAGTGAAGATCAAGAATGGGAAGAGACGCTAGCCAGGGAGGGAATGAACCTACCAGTAATTGCTGAGAACTGGAGGTCCTGAGGAATAGAGAACGCATCAGAGGAAGAAATTAGGAAGGTAAACGACCTGTTCATAGCAAGGCAAAAGGCAGAACTTGAAAAGCAGAATAGGAAGCTAGGTGTAGTGAAAGGCAACAACTTACACTCAAAAAGTCTTTTATGGAAATCATCCAGCTCAAAACAAAAGAAAAGAAGAGGTCGGAGAACAAGTGGTGAAGTTCTACAGGAACTAGGCATGATCATGATAAACTCAGGGAAGATGAAGGCGCTAAGCGCCTTCCAGTCCTTCCAATAAAAATCAGTTATACATGAAGATTATCTCGTGGAATGCCAGAGGGCTTAACAGCCAGGCAAAAAACATAATCTTAAAGCGGAAAATCTAGAAATATAAACCAGAAATTATGTTTTTACAAGAAACTAAATGCAGCAGCTCCAGTATCAACAATCTTTGCAGGAAGCTTGGGAGAAATATGGAAGTTCTAGAGAATGCAAGTCAGGGAAGAGAAGGAGGCCTTGCAACCATATGGAACACAAAGTAAATCCAGATGTTATCAGCAGAGGCGAACAAACACTTCATGGCGGTGGAGTTCCAACCCATAGGTAACTCTGGATCTTTCCTCTGTATCAATATTTATAGTCCTCAGAAATTAGAAGACAAAATAATTTTTTTAGATGCATGAACCAGGCTTATTAATAGACATCCCAGATCTAAGTGTATATTGGGGGGCGATTTCAATATGATAACCACCCTTCTGGAAAAAAAAGGGGGTCTTAGGAAACTTAATAGGGATGTGGAAGCCTTCACAGGTTTCATTGAAACTGTTAAACTGGTAGATATCCACCCCAAAAGTGGCCTATTTACCTGGAACAACAGAAGGGGGGGTGAAATGTTAATAGCTTCTCGCTTGGATAGATTCTTAATCTCAGAAAGCATCATAATAGATGGCATAATGGCGGAATCAGATATCCTTCCCAGTGGAGGATCGGATCATTGGCCAATTTCGCTTATTGTAGAAGTTCAGGGCACCCCAAGGAACAAACCATTCAGATTTGAAAATTTTTGGTTAGACAACCCTAATTTCCTCGAGATGTTAAAGAAATGGTGGTCTGAACCTTTGGAGGTGAGAGGTTCCAAAATGTTCAATCTACAAAAGAAGCTGAAAGAAACTAAAGAAAAGATAAAAAGTTTGGAAAAAAACGGTTTTTGGAAACATATTCCAAGAGAAAGCCATTCTAGAGAACAAACTGGAACATATCCATAGAAATGGTGCAGCAGGCAATCACAGTGTCGAAGCGATGGAACAGGAAAAAGTTCTTTCTCAGCAATGGCACAAACGGTGCATTCAAGAAGAGACTCTTTGGAAACATAAATCTAGAATTCAATGGTTAAGAGAGGGGGAGCAGAACACTAAATTTTTTCACAGGTCGGCTCTAGACCATAGAAGTGCTAATAGAATTCTCGAACTGAAAAATAATGTAGGGGACATACTAAAGAATCACAATGACATATCTGCTCTGCTCTCGGACCACTTCAACTCAATTGCACAGGAACCGCCCATAAACAGAGAGGAAGCCATCAAGGAATTAACAACAGCCATTCCTAAGTCTATCACTTCAGATCAGAATTGGGCCTTTATAGGGAAATCTCTATGGATGAGTTGGAGGAAGCGATTAGGAGCATGCCCAATGATAAAGATCCAGGTCCAGATGGCTTCACCATCAATTTCTACAAGGCCCGTTGGAGCATGGTCAAGCAGGAAGTATGGGAGGTAGTGGAGGATTCTAGACGTTCAGGAACCATTCTAAAATCCATCAACTCCACCTTTTTAGCACTCATACCTAAGGTTGAAGAAGAAAAGACACCTGATAAATTCATACCCATTGCCTTATGTAATGCTATCTACAAAATTATTTCAAAAGTCATAGCAAATAGACTGAAGTCGATACTCCCTGGTATAATCTTAGAAGAGCAATCGGGCTACGTTGAGGGTAGACAAATTCTTGATAACATCATTTTAGCACAGGAGATGATTCACTCGCTTCATTCAAGAAAAGAAGCAGGTATGCTCATGCAATTGGATCTTTCAAAAGCTTATGACAAAGTAAGCTGGAGATACCTTGAAGCTATTTTAGAAGCTTTTGGCTTCTACAGGACCTGGATCAAATGGATACTTGCTCTCATCAAATCTCCCAGATATTCCATCCTTGTCAATGGTGCTCCTTTTGTTCCTTTCACACCTTCGCGAGGAATAAGACAAGGGGATCCCTATCCCCCTTCCTCTTTGTAATCCTAATGGAAGGCCTCAGCCGAACCATTGCCAAGAAGAAAGCGGAAGGATCCATAAAAGGTCTGCAGCCTATAAGATCGCTACCAGCTACCACTCATCAACAGTTCGTGGACGATACCATGTTACATGGTACACCCACGGTGAAGGAGGCTGTGACCTACATGGCTATCCTTGATCTCTTCAGCCATGCTTCTGGCATGGAAATTAATTTTTCCAAATCTACTATTTTCTTTTTCAACACTCACCCAGCAGTTCAAACTCACCTATCCCAGCTTCTTGGATTCAGGATTGGCTCCCTGCCTTCGAAATATCTTGGGGCTCCTCTGACTCTAAAACCCTGGCAGAAAATTCACTGGGAGAAAGTTCTAGCCAACATGAAGAAAAAATGCTCGCATTGGACGAACAAAGCTCTCAACCTAGCGGGTAGACTCATCCTAACCAAAGCTGTTCTGCAGGCCATTCCGCAATACTTAGTATCTATGCTTCCTGCCCCCAAAGGCATTCTGCAAAAAATGAGAAACATTCAGCGATCCTTTCTATGGAGTGGAAATGGGGATAAGAAGAAGTGGGCTTTGGTGGCATGGAATAAACTATGCCAGCCGAAATCTATGGGGGGGCTGAACTTAGTCGATCCAGGGGTGGTCAACCGCACTTGTGGAGCTAAGATTTGGTGGAAATGGAATAAAGATCCCACTTTACCGTGGGCGAGGCATTGGAAGGAAAATTATACTCCAGACTGTGATACTCAGGACCTCATTAGACTACATGAAATCCCGAAAGGGTCGTCCATCTGGAATCATGCCATGAATAACAGGAACCTTGTACAGGAGCACAACTTTTGGGAAATTCGCAATGGCAGGCTGAACATGTTCTGGGAAGATGCATGGCAGCAGTTCCCTAAACTGGACACACCAGAGCTATCAACCATCAAGCAAACAAGTCAAAATCAGGGAAGATACAGAGTCAATCAGTATTGGAATCAAAACAGCAGGGATGAAAATTGGAGGGAATGGATAAATTTAAATCCTGGGAATACAGAGGAGAACAACGAAATTTCTCAGCAATTCAGCGAGCGAATCCTAAAAAGAAAGATTCGGAAAACTGAAGAGGATGGTAAGCTAAGATGGGGTCTCAAAGGTAATGGTGATTTCTCATTAAAAGAAGCCAGGAACATAATAGAAAAGGAAGAACAGGCAGAGTCCGTGCCATGGTGCAACAAAGTTTGGGACAACCTTCTATGATCGAAAATCAGAACTTTCCTCTGGCTTCTAATGAGAAACAAGACTTTAACTTGGGACAACTTGTGCAAGAAAGGTTTCAAGGGACCCTCAAGATGCCCTATGTGCTTCGTTGAGGAGGAATCTCTGAACCACCTTTTCAATACCTGTGAATGGGCAAATCAGTTATGGAGATGGATGGAAGGGATTCTTAGCAGCTCTGATCGTAATAGAGATTCCATTCATAGTACTATACTGAATTGGAAAAAAGACTTCTCCAACATACAAAGAGTCAATATCATATGGAAATCTGTACCAGGGTTTTTACTATGGTCTATTTGGAAGGAACGTAACCGCAGAATTTTCCAAGATGAACACAGGAACATAGGTTTCTCTAAAGACAATATAATTACCAACATTCAACAGTTAATCCAAAGGAAATGCAGAGAGGAAGGTAACGAAAAGCTCACAACACAGGACTTACGCATTTTGAAATGCTTTCGTCTAGAAGTCACCAGCAACATTACTATTCCGAGACACAGAACGAAACCATCCTCACAACTTGATAAATGGCAGCGTCCACCGGAAGGAGGATTGAAGTTGAATTTTGACGGGGCCTCGAGAGGCAGCCCCAGCATGGCAGGAATTGGAGGTGCTCTACGCAACCATCATGGAGAAATTCTCCACATATATTATAGAGCGCTCGGGGAAAGCACAAATAATGAAATGGAGTTCGCAGCTCTAGAGAATGGTCTGAGAATTGTAAAATCCTTGCGCCTCTGTAACATAATTCTGGAAGGGGATTCATCTCTGGTCATTTCTACAGCTCAAAAAATGCAGCGAGGCACTAAGGCAAACAAAGCCACAAAACACTGGCGGCTAGCCAAAGTCACGGAAAATATTGCAGATCGCATGGCTGGTATGAAAGGTCTAGTTTTCCATGCGGTAAGACGTCAGGCAAACGGGTTGGCGGACTACCTGGCAAATTGTGGAGTGGACAGTCAGGACAGGGGATGGGACAGCTGTTGGGAGGAGGTGGACTGCCCGAACCTGAAGACGCGATGTGCATAGCTGGCACAACAAGACCTAAACGGAACCGACCGGGCCTGACCGACAACGGTTTCTATGTCCGGTACCATAAAAATGAAACTTCGGGTAACGGATGGGGTTATTATAATAGGAGTTGGACGACTGGACAGTTGCGGCGGTGGTCATCATGGCGAGGGAGAGCCAGACATGGGAACCATCAACTTGGTTCATGCCACGAGAGAATCCGTAGAGACCGTTTGGGGAGAAAGGACAACTACCTCAACCTTGATAGGAAGGAAATCAGAAACATTTATGCGATTGCAGGGAAAGGATTTGAGAGGTGTCGAACATCCTCTGCATTAATAACAAAAAGTACTACCACTCTGGATCGGAGGGGAGAGCGATTTCTGGAAAAATCTATGGAAAAAAGCTATTTAAACGGGAGTCATGGCTCGGTTTCCTCCATCTCTTTCCAAAGCTCTGCAAGCGACTATAACCAGCCTGTTAGCAGAAGTGCTCATCGTGAGAATTTCAGAGGGAACAGAATGGATGCGGGGAGCTATAGATGCGCGGTGGCCAACCGCGAATTACGCATAACGCAGAACATGTATGAGACAAGAGCCACAACGAGAAGCAAACGCAAAATCGTGGAGATGGAGGCTGCAGTGAAACAGGAAGAAGCGCAAAGACAGGGAGGATTCGTAGTGGAGGAGGTTGATTTGCTGACTGATCCGGGTACGCCCGCCAAAAGAGCAACTCAATTTGTTCGCACTAAGGCAGAGAGCTAGAGAATCAAGACTCTCCTAGCAAAAGCCCTGGATGCAAAGGAAGATGGGAAGCAACGTTATGGGAAGGGGCACCCCGCTTCGGAAAATCAGTCAGCTGATCCTCAAGAAATCCATGAGTCGCTGGATCGCAGAATCACCGCAGTGCAGGAAGGGGTGGATGTGGTCAACAAGAAACTAACCGTGCTCATTAGACTGCTTCGGCAAACTCTGAGCCCGGATCCCTTTTTGCAGGATCAAAGGATGAAGGAGGCTCAGGATTTCCACTCCATGCAAGAAGTGCAGGCCAAAGTAGATAAGCACATTCTGGATGTGGGCTTAGATACAGCCAGTCGGATTGGAGGCTTTCTGCGCTCTAGCGGGCTTCCCTAGTCCCCTGTCTTTCTTTGTCTTGTTTCTCCTGTTACGGCTCTACGCCAATTTATCTTGCTACTTTCTTTTCACTTTGTTTTCTGTTACGGTTTCGGCCCTATGCAAAGTAGATATGTTACTCTGTCTATGTCCCAGTTTTGACAGTGTCGTGATGACCTTTTTCTATTTCAAGAGCAAGCCGCCCTGCGTGGTGTGCATCTCGGTTTTGGAAGCCCAGAGCTGGTTGACAGCGAGGTTGAAATGGTCCATCTATGGGTTCCGTCTGCCTCGACAAACTTTTTGTAAAATATTTTGTTCTTTAATATACATATATGATTTACAAAAAAAATAAATATAATATAAAATATAATTAGATATTTCCTGCGATCGAATCCTGCTATGTGGAGCTGCGATGCAGCATATAACAAGTTTCTTGTATGATGTGACGGATATGTCAGATGCCAGCTTGTGGCTGATATGTATATATGTACTATCTCTCTGAAAAAAAAAGAAGTTTTTAAGTTGTTAGAAAATTTAATTTAAAGGAAGGACAAATTAATTTTTTTAAATTAATTTTTGAGTTTATGGATGAAATAATATATTAATAAATAATGATAAGGGATTTTTATTTAGGGTAAGATTAAAAGAAAAAAAAGGTTAAAGTTAATAGTGTGTATATTTTCAATTATTTAAAAAAATTCAGTGATAAGAGGGATAATGCGTATATTATTAATTATTTAAAAAATTTGAGTGATAAGAGGGATAGTGATAATGATAGTGATAGTGATAGTGATAGTGATAGTGATGAAAGATTTTCCCACCATTTTAAAATTTAGACATGAAAGTATAGTATAAGTTTGTTTTGGATTTAAGTATCTCAAAATAAGATGATCATCCGTTTCAAACTAATGGTGACCTGTCCAATTCGAAATAAAAATTGTCGGTCGTTTCATTAAATTGTACATCAATTTCACCCTTTCATGTTGTTAATAATAACTCCAAAAAACAGGTGTCCATCAATTTCACCATTCCATCAATCGTACTCCAAAAAACAGGTGTCCATCAATTTCACCATTCCATCAATCGTTCCAGTAATTTGCAATGGAAATAATAACTCCAAAAAAAGGTGTCCATCAATTTCACCATTCATGGTCTCAATAATAGCTCCCCCACTCCATCTTTGATTGTAACGTGGAGGACTAATAGAATAACTCTCCCACTCCATCTCCGATTGTAACATTGAGGAATAATAGAATAACATCGCCACTCCCTCTTGAGCGTTTATTAAATATTTATTGTAAAGACTAGTTCTATTAAGGGGAAATAAGAATAATATTACAAGGAGGTTGAAGCCTCAGTCTAGAGCATCTGAGTGCCTTCAGCTCATCAAAACTGTCCCATGATTGGGAGGACCAGTTACAATTATGCAGAAAACCATACATAGGAACGTGAATACAATGAGAAAACCAAAATGAGGATTTGGGATAACCCCCTATGAGGTTGTCGAGACCAACAACAAAAGACAAAGATGATGTTCATTTCAGCAATAGATTCACAGACTAACAAACCAAAAATACAAAGAACCAGACTACCGAGCCACCAAGACAAAACCAGAACCAAAAAACCAAAAACCATCTGAACTTAACAAAGTGAGCCATAAGATAACTCTGGGAGGACACGAAAGGGTCCAGGTGGCATCACATGACCACGTCCTGGTCCAGTTTCTCCTCAACGACATGGCATGCATTTCCATACCAGATTTCTCCATCCCTTGCCACTTCACCAGCCCTGCTACTGCCTGGAGGATCCGACGTTGGATGGGTGCTGTTAGAAATGCCTGTAATGGCCATCGAAACAGAGGCCCCAAGAGAGCTGCCACCTGGTGGCCGAGTGTCGCCAGGAGCACCACCCTCGACATGTTGTTCGCCACCCCTGTCCACCTTGCCTTCTTTGACCAGATTCTGCTCAATGCCATGGTTGCCCGCATTTCTGTAACTGCCCTGAGAGTGCTCAGCCGAAGTGCACGCTGGAGCTTGAGGTTGAGCCTCTTCTTCAGAGAAAATGATGGTAATATGAGCCTCTTCTTATTATTCATTACCATTCCATCTATTATAATCAAAGGCTCCGTGGATGCATGCATTTCTTTCTTAGCGCTTGGGTTGTTGGAATTGTTGAAGGATTACTGGAACGATTACTGAAAGGATTACTCGAAAGATTTGAGGGGGCTTCTCTCGGCTTCTATTTGCTAAGAAAGGTGAGAAATCTTTCATAGCCTTCCTTTTCTCTACCTAGTGTTTTTTCAGGGTTTCCTTCAAGATGCCTTAGAGGAACCCTTTTGTTTGAAAATGGTAATAGTAGCCATAAGAATTAAAATTCCTTTATCATGAGCTGCACTAGTAAATGGTACAAGTAGATGGTGATAGGGGATGTGGGGAAGAACCGTAGTTTTCTTTTAGAGTAATTTTATTGAGAAAAGTGTTCTAAGATTGGTTTCAAGCCCTCGATTCAGAAATTAGACCATGAATATTAAGGGAGAGAGCTGGGCATACTAGGTCACTTTAAAAATTCATTTAGCTTCTCATGCATAGTGAAACTCACACTGAACACGGGAAGTGGAGGATTCCAACCTTGTAATTCCATTGACGGCGACGGCATGCCGACTCCATGTGTCGGTGCACAAAGGAATATAAACTTTCATGATTTGCAAATCATGAATTGGTTTTTATATTCCTATTTCACTCTAGGGATTGTGTAGTAGAGATTTGGTCCATGTTAACCCATATTTATTATTCATGCAAAATAATTAGAAAAAAAGAAGAAGGAAAAAACGTGTTATTTTTTGAGTTTATGACTGAGTTAATATATTAAGCCACCATTTTTTTAATCCACTCCCTCCATAAACCCCAGTGCTTCCTACATTCTAACTGTGGTCAAACTCCGTATAACCCAGTGGCTGTACAGTTGAACCTTTCCCATGTTGCATGTTACATTTCCATATAGAGAAAAAATTAATGAATAATCTCAAATCCTAATGAATAATCATATTCAAATTCTCAAATCCTAATAAATAATCATATTCAAATTCTCAAATACTTAGAATTGTTTTTCTCGTTGAACCTCAAATAAAAAAAATTACTTTAAGTCAAACAATTTTTGAGTTCCAATCCCATGGGGAGTGCCACTGCATCTGCATAAAATTGATTTTGACGTGCATACCTTACCACAATTAAAACGTTTTCTATATAAAGAATGAATAGATAACATATACTAGAATTATAAACTAAATGGCTTTGAAAGCAAACCAACCAATTGGTAATAATAGCGCGATGCAAGTTCTCTTATAGTATTAGTATTCTAGTAACAAGAATAATTCATCCACATCCATTAAGAAATATCTTCTGCACTTACCATAGCGCAACATATGCCATATAGGACAAAATAAGAAATATTCTTTACCCAGTCCTGAATAAACCCTGAACATCCCCGAGGAAATATCTTTCCGAATTTAAGATAGGCCAACAAATTCCATATAGGACAATATTATAACTTAACTAGCAATCCCACCCATGCAAATTTCGTCTCCCGTATTTATAGTTTGCTACTAGTTTGAAAATTTGAATTACTTGGAGCCTGAGCCAAAGCCGAGCCCTCCAAAAATTCTCGAAGGCCAAGGCGGAGCCCAAGCCAACGAGGGCGGCTGGAAATAGTTTTCAACCCGCAATTGACGCTCTGCGTCATTGCCCCAAGTGCAAAGATGGCTACGTATCATTTGTTTTGAATTGTGAGATGTGGGAAAATACAATATATTTTGTGGTTGATAAACTGAATGTTCAATTATTTGAATGATTATAATGTTTAAAAAGCAGATTGATGTGTTTTTTTTAATATGTGAATAATTAATTAATAATATATGTGAAAATTTTATTGGTTTATATTTATGTGTAAGTAGATGGTAATTATGTAGTATTTTAAAAATTAAGGTTATGAGTTTAGTGTTAAAAACAAGATTTTGTTGAGTTAATTATATATGGATATTGAAATACGAAGAAAATGAGGATGGCTTTTATGTATTGAAACTTTTTAGTGGTTAACTAGTATGATTTAATTAAAGAAGTAAAAAATATTGGGTGAATTGAAATAATTAGGTTAAAGTGCACAAGATTTAGAGAAGATGTTTGCTTCAGAGAAGATGTTTCTCACTTTCACTACACTATCACTAATGGTCATTTGAGTTGGGAGATATTAAAAGACAAATGTTACTTGTAAGCATTCAATGACAAAACTTTGATGCCTTAGGTCTGAATTGACATTAAATACCTCTCCAACTGAAAGTCATTTAATACCCATGTTATTGTTAGATCATTCTCCTCTATTTAAATTTAACATAGTACCCTCAAATCTTTTGCCTAAGATAGAGTCCATTATTCTATTATATTATTTTCCAATAAATATAATCACTTTATACTATATACAAATAGCCCAGAATACCTTAGTACTAAATTCACCATTTAATTAAATATTCTCTTATATTATTTTCCAATAAATATAATAGATTTATACTATATACAAATAGTCAAGAAAGCTTTAGATAAACTATAATTAGATAGACTCTTAAAACACTCCAAATATTTTTTCACGGACCGCTCTACGACTGCAGCGGCCTTGCTAGGGTTCTGAGGGCATTCCCCTCGACGGCGCTGACAGTTCTGCGGAAAGGGACCTTACGCTGCGTCGATTCCTCTGCGTAGCTCCAGAGCTGCCAGGAAATAGCCATTTGCCATGGGTCCGCCCCCGGGGGGGGCGTCACAACCCTCCCCCTCACAAAGTAAGATGAATAATGAGGTCATTTTCGGTTCGTTAGATCCTGATCTGATAGCCTCCGCGAAATAGCAAAAAGATAGCAACAATGAATAGCCTGAGGTACGCGATCCAAAGGAGGACAGCCCAAAGGTAACCTCCTCTACCTGCCGCCCAGTAGCCAAGGAAAGGCCAAGAATAGAACTTCTAGGGGATGTAATAGATAGCAGAATAGAGTTCATGCAAGACCATGCAATCATTTGAAAGTTCATAGGGTTCTGGCCAACGGAACGAGCCCTAAAAGGATGGATCGCAGCCAAATGGAAGCCAAAGGGAGATATCACTCTCCAGCTTGGGGCGAAGGGCTTATTTACTGCCATATTCTACTGTTTGGAAGACAAATACAAAGTCCTGGGAGGAGGACCATACTTCTTCAACTCTGCAGGACTCTACCTCAGAGATTGGAAACCCAAGTTCAACCCTGACAAAGAAGATTTAACATGGGCACCGGTCTGGATCAGACTCTACTCACTACCGGATGAATACTGGGAAGAAAAATGTTTGATGAAGATAGGCAACGGCGTGGGACGGTATATCAGAGCGGCAGAGGAGACAAGAAATCGTAAGTTCATTTCCTATGCTCGAATCTGTGTGTTTATCAGACTAAATGAAGCTCTTCCTGAGTCAGTTACTCTTGCCCACCGTGATGAGGAGTGGATCCAACCCCTCGATTATGAGCATGTGCCTTTCAGATGCAGGAGATGCCATGTAATAGGGCACGTCTTCAGGGACTGCCCCCTCAATGTCAAAACTAGTGCTCCTGAGACTCCTGACATCCCCTTGCAAGATGGCTTCACCAAAGTCACGAACAGAAAGCGCATGCACAAAAAACCCCAAAATGGGCCAAAACCCCAGCCGTCCAAACCCCTAAATCATGCCTCCAAGAACAGCTATGAGTCCCTTGGAAATCTCTCAGAAGATCTGCCCCCTCCTCCTAACGATTCTTCCGCCCGTCCCTCCTCCTCCACCCCTCCCCCCCCCAGCAGTCACCCTTCAACATCCAAATCTCCCTCCATCCCGACTACAATCCTAAGAAGGCACCAGGCTAACCCAGAAGAACCTATCAAGGAAATGGAGATAGATGGCAAACTAATCGCCCTACAGAATGAGGAAATTCCACAGGAAGAAACCAATCAGGCGCAAATCATGGAGGAAGAACCAGAAAGCATAGATCTACATGGTCTGGACATCATAGAACTAGAACTGCATTGCCAGAAGAAAGCATATGAAAAGATTTCCGATTTTGACATAGACAAGCTGGAAGTGGTCATCTCCAGAGCGTTCCATCAGCACCAGCTGGGTATTCAACCAGGTGGCACCTGGAGCAGCACTCTGAGACCAAAGGATACAAAGAAAAGAGGAAGGAAGACAGATCTCCAAAGAACAATAGAGATAGGGAAAATCCTGGTAGACTCAGGCAGATACGCGAAGCTGACGAAGTACTACAGCCCCACCCAAAACAGTTAACTATGAAGCTCGTATCATGGAACGTAAGAGGGATCAACAGCCCAGGAAAATCTAGAATGTTAAAAAACATGATCCAAATGGAAAAACCCCAGATGTGTTTCCTCCAAGAAACGAAATGCGACAGTGCCAGACTGGGCAGCATTCTCTCAAAAGCATGGCCAGGATGCAAATCATTAGTTGTGGATGCAACAGGAGCCTCGGGAGGACTGGCCGTAGCTTGGAATGCACAATCTATATCGCTCACGGACTTTCACGCCTCTCACCACCTTATTCAAGCAGCCTTCCACATTTTGGGAACCAACATCCATGGAAATCTATCCAACGTCTACTTTCCGCAGGACGCTGGGAGTAAAAAAACGCTCCTAGACACTATAGATGCTCTTAGTAGAAACAGGCAGCATCCACTCTGGATTGCAGCAGGGGACTTCAACATGATCACCAAACTAGACGAAAAAGTAGGAGGCAGATCAAGACTGGAGCCGGAGGTGGAACACTTCAAAGACTTCATTCAAAATGCCTCCCTCATAGACATGCCATTCTGTAATGGCACCTTCACCTGGAGCAATCGCAGAGGAGGTAAGCACGAGATAGCATCAAAACTCGATCGCTTCCTAATTTCGGACAATGCAGTGCACCTAGGGGGCGACCTTACTGCAGAAATCTTAGTGCACTCAGGCTCGGACCACTGGCCAATAGCTCTCCACTGGAAAAGGCCAGGGGACAAAACCAAAAGGCCCTTTAGATTTGAGGGATTCTGGCTGACGCATCCAGCATTCAAGGACTTCATCAGAAACACTTGGAACTCTTTTCTCCCTCCAGAAGGCACGAAAATGTTCCAGCTCCAGCAAAAGCTCCGCTTCATAAAAAGTCACATAAAACACTGGAATCGAGAGACCTTCGGCAACATATTTGACGCTCAACGGGAGCTCAATAAGGAACTGAAGGATCTACACCAGGAAATCATAAACGTAGGGCATACAGAGGCCACCCTGGACAGAGAGCGACACATAACCAGCCAGCTCGAAGAAAGAAGGAAGCAAGAGGAAATCTATTGGAGGCAAAAATCCCGGATACGATGGCTAAAGGAAGGGGAGCGCAACACCAAATTTTTCCACCGAACCACAGTGCAGAGGAGGATGCACAATCAAATTCCCTTTATTCTCAACCAAGAAGGGACAAAAGTCGAGGAGCATGAGCAAATAGAAGAGGTCCTTCTCAATCACTTTAAGCAGGTGCACCAAGAGCCAATGGTGGATCGTCTCAGGGCAATCGGAAAAATTACGAGTAATATCCCCAAACTCATCAATGAGCAGCATAATAACATCCTCATGAAACCAATTCAAGCCCAGGAAGTCGATGAAGCGATGGCGCAGCTCAAGGAAGGTAAGGCTCCCAGACCCGATGGATTCACTACTACATTCTTTCATACTTTTTGGGATATGATTAGAGAAGAGGTTTGGCTTGTAGTCGAGGAATCCAGGGCTATGCGCTGGGTGCTCCCTTCCCTCAATTCTACATTCATCACCCTCATCCCCAAAGAAGAGAATTCCATAACTCCTAAGAAATTTAGACCCATTTCCCTCTGTAATGTCCTCTACAAAGTCATCTCCAAGGTCATTGCCAACAGATTAAAACCCCTTCTGCCCATGATCATCTCTCCGAAGCAATCAGGATATGTTGAAGGTCGCCAAATTATGGATGGCATCATACTCACGCATGAAATCATTCATTCTCTCAAACTCTCCAAGCAAGCTGGGATGCTGCTCAAACTTGACCTCTCCAAAGCTTTCGACAAGCTCAGCTGGTCCTATATCCAGCACATGCTGAAAGCCTTTGTATTCTGTCATTCTTGGGTTCGATGGATTATGAGTCTCATCTCCTCCTCTCACTTTTCCCTTCTTGTCAATGGGCTTCCCTCCCGCCCCTTTAAACCGTCCAGAGGCATTCGGCAAGGGGACCCCCTCTCCCCCTTCCTTTTTGTTATCATGGCCGAAGGTCTTGGCAGGCATATCAAAAAGGCTCTGCATTCCAATCAGCTAAAAGGTATTTCCATCCACAACTCCCCAGCCTCCTCCCATCAACAATTCGTTGACAAAACCATGCTCTATGGCTACCCCTCAGCCTAAGAAGCCTCTCATCTGAAATCTCTGCTCAATGATTTCTCAGAAGCCTCAGGCACTCATGTCAACAGCTCTAAATCTCAAATCTTTTTCTTTCACACGCCCCCCTCAGTCAAATCTGCCATAACCCACATCTTGGGCTTCCAAGCAGCCACCCTCCCCTCCACCTACCTGGGCGCCCCCCTCACTGCCTCAGCCATTAAGCAACCTGCTTGGCATGTCTTCCTAGGTAAGTTGGAATCTAAGCTCAGCCTTTGGACCTACCGCTCCCTCAATTTTGCTAGTCGTGTGGTGCTAATCAAATCCATCCTTCAAGCCATGCCTCTCTATCTCTTTTCCATTCTTGCAGCTCCAAAATGGGTCCTGAAGAGATTGAGAAACATTCAGAGGGACTTTCTATGGGGGAGCTCTGCCACCAATCGCAAATGGGCTCTAGTGAAATGGGACACAGTGTGCAAGCCCAAAGGCAAAGGAGGCATAGGACTCAGAGATCCAGAGAAAAGTAACGCCATCATGAATGCCAAAATCTGGTGGCAATGGTTAATACATCCAGACAAGTTATGGACCAACATCTGGACTGCCAAATACACCAATAACATTCCACAAACAGATCTCATAAGATTCAAGCCCACTCTCAATGGCTCACTCATCTGGAATGCAGCCAAACAACACCATCAGCTCATACAAAAGCACAAATTCTAGGAAATACGGGATGGACAGAGTGCCAGATTCTGGATGGACGCATGGAACCAGCAGCCGAAACTATCAAATGTTCTACCTCCAAGAATAATTCCGGATAGCCGGGAGCAGCAGCATGCAACTGTTCATAGATTCTGGGAGCAGGAAGCAGTCAATGGATTCAGACAATGGCTACCCAGCAATCAAATAACAACAGATGCAAATGAACAGGAGGCAATAGCACTTGAAGAAGAGCTAAAAAAGAGAAGCATCAGAGCAATGAGCAGCGAAGACATTCTCAGATGGGGATATCTCCCTAAAGGCACCTACTCCACGTCCGAAGCATATAGTCTCATAGGAGATTCCAATACCAGACGGGACCCTCTATGGGATCGAATATGGAGTTTCAAAACCTGGCCAAAAATTTCTCATTTCCTTTGGATGGTGGGACACAAAAAAATTCTCACCTGGGACAAGTTGAGAAGGCGCAACTTCCATGGGCCCTCAATTTTCCACAATTGCAATAAAAATGAAGAAACCTTACAGCATCTCCTGGACACTTGCCCAATCGCCAACCAGCTTTGGAATCAGGTAGGTTTTAGATGTCAAAGATGGTGCAAAGATCATGAGGACATCATTGACACCATTCATCACTGGCCAAAAAACCCCTATGACTGTGAGATCCTCAACCATTTGTGGAACCATATCCCTGGTATAATAGTATGGAACATATGGAAAGAAAGGAACAGGCGGATCTTCAAAAACCAAAGGGTACCCACAGAAGAAGTTTGGAACAGAGTGCATAGCAACCTCAAAGAGACCATGCTTCTGAAACCTTGGACTGAGGAAGACCTCCCTAAAAAGGACAACGAGAAAAACATCCTGGACAACTGGAAGTTAGAACTTCCTCAAGGAACCACCACCCAGCGAGCATCAAGAAGCAATAACAAGGAGGACAGAAAATGGACAGCTCCTCCCACCAACTCCTACAAGCTCAATTTTGATGGAGCTTCTAAAGGAAACCTAGGGAAAGCAGGATATGGAGGCATCATTCGCAACCACAAAGGCAATGACATACAGGTCTACTTCGGCAATATTGGATGGGATACCAATAACTCCGCGGAGCTAGAAGGTCTCTGGAAAGGACTCCTGGTAGCAAAAAGTCAGAATCTCCAACCCCTCATAGTAGAAGGAGACTCCCAGATCATCATTCGAATGGTTACCCGCATTCAAAATGGCTCTCACACCAGGAAAGTAGAAGATAGTTGGCGGCTTGAAGCCAGATTACACAGCATTGCTCAAGAGTTGCACAACCACAGAGCCCTCACCTTCCATCACACCAGAAGAGAGGGGAATAAGGTGGCTGATCTACTAGCCAACATTGGGGTTGAAAGCAGCCATCCTCTCCAAGTTGGAAACCTGAGCATCATCCCCAGCGCTCAAAAGACTCGGGAATGCAAGGAGCTCCTTCAAAATGACATTGAATCCCCGGATGCGGGTGACATTGAGATTCCGTGGGCGGAGCCACATGGCCCCCATGTGACGCCCCATGCAGCATAAATGCTAAGTAAATGAAGCAGCCATCGACTCAATTCGGCTGCTGCGAACTCAGGGCATTAAAGCCGCGCAGGGTGACGGGATGGAGGAACGAAGGTGGCACTCGATTCAATGGCAAGCTGATAAATATGAGGCCGATGGTGGCATCAAGCCAAGGCTTTCGGCTCCTGCAATTGTCTGGTGGCAGAATTCGCAAGGGAGAATTCGCAGTGGGAAGAGGTGCGCGCCATCACAGGCTGCCCTCTGGTCCCATAGTCATTTCGATTCGGAGGCGAGCCATAAGACATTGGCAGGCTCTTCGGAAGGAAGGAAGGCAGACTCAGAGGTTCGGGCAGTGAACTCTAAGCTCTGCAATTCAGAAGCAGGAGAAGCCAATCCGTTGGAAGAGGCAACGAAGGTGGTGGTGGTGCTTGGGCGAAGCAAACGCCGAATTCAGGCTGCAAGGAAGCTGCGCGACCAGCCCCAAGACAGCACATAAGAGAAGAATTTGGCCATGCCTAGAATGCGTCATAGGCAGCCCAACAGAAGAGGTTCGGGACGAGGTTCGAATAGGGGTCGTGGACGTGGTGATGCAGAGCGGGAGCACCACCACTGCTGCTGTTGTTACTTCTACCGTCGGGCAGGGGTTACGCCTCTCCACGCAGGGCAAATCACGGAGGTTGGAGGAGTTAGTGAGGAGGGACCAGCCCTCCCTGCGTTCGGTTCGGTGGTCTTCACCCTCGGAAATTCACGAGATCCACACAGCATCTGTGCACACCTCTCGGTTCTCTTTACCCAGGTCCCGGAGGGTGCAGGGGAGGAAGCGCCACCAGGAGGAGAGGACACACCCCATGCTGGCCCGGAACAAGCAAACCCCTTGCCGCCTCCCCCAAGTGGGGAAGGTACCTCGGGGAAAGCCTCCATGACAGACCCCTCCACCTCCAGAACAACGACCGCCACAGACGAGGAGCGCGCCAAATGGGCAGCCATGTGGGAGGGGGTCCCTGAAGTTCATGGATGGTGCACGATTGAAGAGGAGAAGCCTCCTGCGGACGAGTAGCCTCCCTATGCAGGCTCCAGAAGCGCTCACCCTCACACTGCCCTAGTCCAGAATTAAGTCAAATGCTGGTCACCTGGTTTGGGTCTGAATTCAGTCTGTTTTCCTGTTGCTTTTCAAAATTCTCAGTTCTTTTTGGTCATGTTATGTATCGGGTTGTTGGGTTAACTCAGTCCCAATCGGTTGTGGAAGGATGCCCCTGCCTGGGCTGGTTTAATTGCAAGCAAATGGATAGTCTGAGTCCTGTTTTGGTCTGTTTTGGAACTGTTTTGAGCCTCGTTCAGTCTACCAGAGGCTTCAGGAACTATGTTAGTCGCTACCCCTGCGTGGGAGCCTTCGATTCAGTCGGTGCACCCATGGCGCCGAGGATGGCCATGGAAGTCAGTGTCATAGTCATGCTACAAATGTCTGTAATCTCCTTTCTGTACATATAATACAATAGTTAGACCAGTTT